>JAHHZJ010001695.1:0-52850 GCA_021437245.1 Aegilops speltoides
CAAAAAAAACCTAGAGGCAATAATAAAGTTATTATTTATTTCCTTATATCATGATAAATGTTTATTATTCATGCTAGAATTGTATTAACAGGAAACATAATACATGTGTGAATATATAGACAAACAGTGTCACTAGTATGCCTCTACTTGACTAGCTTGTTAATCAAAGATGGTTATGTTTCACTACCATGAACAAGAGTTGTTATTTGATTAACGGAGGTCACATCATTAGTTGAATGATCGATTGACATGACCCATTCCGTTAGCTTAGCACCGATCGTTTAGTATGTTGCTATTGCTTTTTCCATGACTTATACATGTTCCTATGACTATGAGATTATGCAACTCCGTTTACGGAGGCACACTTTGGGTACTACCAAGCGTCTAGCATGCTGGGTGATTATAAAGGAGTACTCTGGGTGTCTCCAAAGGCGAGATGTTGGGTTGGCGTATTTGAGATTAGGATTTGTCACTCCGATTGTGGAGAGGTATCTCTGGGCCCTCTCGGTAATGCACATCACTTAAGCCTTGCAAGCATTACAACTAATGAGTTAGTTGTGAGATGATGTATTACGGAGCGAGTAAAGAGACTTGCGATAGCGAGATTGAACTAGGTATTGGATACAAGCGATCGAATCTCGGGCAAGTAACATATCCGATGACAAAGGGAACAAGCGTATGTTGTTATGCGGTCTGACCGATAAAGATCTTCGTAGAATATGTAGGAACCAATATGGGCATCGAGGTCCCGCTATTGGTTATTGATGGGAGGCGATGTCTCGGTCATGTCTACATTGTTCTCGGCAACCGTAAGTCCGCCGCTTAAGGTTTCGATGGCGGTTATATTATGAGTTTATATATTTTGATGTACGAAGGAGTTAGAGTCCCGGATATGATCACGGACATGACGAGGAGTCTCGAAATGGTCGAGACATAAAGATTGATATATTGGACGGATATATTTGGACAGGAAGGTTCGGAGAAGTTTGGAGCTCCGGAGGTTCTGGAACCCAGGAGGTATATGGGCCTTATTGGGCCCATGTAGGTGGAAGGGAGAAGGAACAAGGGAGGGCGCGCCCCAGGCCCAAACCGAATTGAGGGAGGGCGGCCTCCCTCTCCTTCTTCTCTTCTTCTACTACTAGTACTACTTCCTAATACTAGTACTCTTTCCTTCCCCTCCAAATAAGATAAGGAAAAAGGAAACCTACTTGAGTAGAGTTTCCCCTCTATAGCGGCGCCCCTTGGCGGCCTCCCCTCCTCCCTTTTATATCACGAGGGGAGGGGCACTAGAGACACAAGTTGATCCTTGATCGTTCCTTAGCCGTCGTGCCCCCCTCACCATATTCCACCTCGGTCATATCGTGGCGGTGCTTAAGCGAAGCCTGCGTTAGTAGAACATCAAGATCGTCCTGCGCCGTCGTCTTGTGAACTCTCTCCCGGAGCTTCATCGTGGATCGGAGCCGAGGCGTCATCAAGGCTATGCGTGTGTCAAGAACTTCGGGCCTTGATAGCAGCTGGGATCGGTTGGATCGCTTGAGGAAACGTCTGACTACTTCCTCCGTTGTGATCACTTCCGCTTGGGTCTACAAGGTATGTAGACAACACTCTCCCCTCTCGTTGCTATGCATCACCATGATCTTGCGTGTGCGTGGGAAATTTTTGAAATTACTCGTTCCCCAACAGAATAGACCTCGAACCCTTATTCCTTAGGGTTGGGGAAGCATCTTTAGTGGTATTTGTGGTACTCAAGAACCCCTTCCTCCGAGAAGGTTGGTCTTGATCGAGGCGGTAGAAGCTGTAGAAGTGATTTCGTCGATGATGATTTTGAAAAGATTGCTTGCAGAAGAATGGTAAATATACTCTTGAGTCTATTATTCACGGGAGAGGTGGGAAGAGATCATCATCACGAGGAGAGCAGCCGGCGATTGAGTCTGGCAACATGCTTCTACCTCAAGCGAGCATCAAGTTTTGCCTTTGAAGTGGGCGTTGCGAGTGTCGCTCCCTAAAAAATCTGATTACCCTCATCTATCAAGGGGCTCGGGAAGTTGAGGCAGTATGTCCCAAGTGAAGAGGGTCTGTGGAAGTATTACAGAGTGAGTTTTCTTCTTCTTAACTTTGTTGCTGCGGAGATGCTACTTTGTGTCTAAACCTACATTCTTTGTGAAGTATCTAAACTTTTGTTCATTTCTCCCTTGCCTTGGAGTTATAGTTATGCGAACTTCTATTGTTGTGAGTATCTGAACTTGTTTATCTCCCTTGTCTTTTGAGTTATAGTTATCGACCTTACATTGTTGTAGTATCGAACTTTTTTATCGTTGTAGTATCTGAACCTTACATTTATCTCCCTTGTCTTTTTGAGTTATAATATCTGAACTTTTGTTTGCTATTGTGTACGAACTTCTAATAATTTTTCCCATCCTTTCAAATCTACGAATGACAAGCTCGCATGTTTACCATCGAGAATTTGATTAACCTCACAGGGATGTTTCCTTTATACGTTTTCGATGAAGGGCAGCAGATGGAAGGAGACATAATGGATTATCTCATAAATTTGTGGAAGGATCATTTGGAGACCTAGAGATATTCACTAGTGTTGTGAGGGGTGTACTTAGCCCTACTTCATACTGAGGTTTTAATTCTTTGCATCCCTATCTCCTTTTTTGCTCTAGTCTTGTTGTAGTGGCATTTGAGAGGTGTTTTAATTGTGTTTTGGTGAATGCTGCATCTTTTGCACGGAGTATGATTTCTTCCTTTTAATAGTTCCAAAGTTCGATCTGAAAATTGGCTAAACTTCGTCCCAATGTTTGTTACTTGAGAAAGACCTTCTTAATGCAATTTGGTTAGGTTTTCATAACTCTTGCTTTTTAAAATTTTATGTACATCCTTTTCTTTGAGTTTGTAAAGAAGCTTGTGTTCATCGGGTTGTTCAATATCTATGCTTTATAGTTTGTGTTCACCGTTTCTTTCATTCTTGGCAGCTTTTTTGGTACTATTCAAGCCATTTGACACAATGGCGCACTCACGATGTCTATGTGATGAATAGATATCAATAGATATCATGGGAGCATTGACATCCTTGATTCACTACCTTCTGACTATAAAGGGAGCGTCATGAACAAGTTTCCATGAGAGTGGCAAAAATATCGTGAGTGTTTCTTAGCCTAAACCTCCTTTCATATCATGAGCTTGTGTTGAGAAAATATGTTTTGTCTTTGTTTTTGGTAATCTTGCTTGAGCCGACTATCATTTGATAGTTGAACTTCTCTCTCGTGTTTAGGTGGATCGTATGCAAGTGTCCCTTTTATGTACAGAAACCTAACTATTTTGGTTAACATGTTTTGACTTCATCTTATTTTGGCGTTTCCTGCGAGATCAAAGATTTGTTGGGTTGCTTTCGAGGAGGTGTCTGGCAGAAATTGTGCGTACAAAGCAAGCAAGCAGCCTAAGCGGGTGACTATTGCAAAGAGGCCGACTTTTATCGATGTTCCAAAGAAAGTGAATAATGATTATGGTTTCTTTGCCGTGAAGTTACTGCCTATATATCTTTGGCGATGAGCTTGTTGATGATATTGGTGATTTGGAGGTATGTTTTGTCCTTGTTCTTGTCGATCATCATTTCATTTTTGTTGTTTGTTTTTGCTAAGGCGCTCCTGCTGTGGTCTTAGTTATCCTTTACTAAACTATCGTTTCATTTCCTATTGGTAGTGCTTGCTGCAAATGGTGGAAGGCGAGTTCATACACTTTAATCTTTAGCGAGAAGAATGAAGTCATGCTTGCGAGGAGCTGCTAAAGAGTCGATCCTTTGGCCCGTGAAGTGAAGCATTAGTTTATAGTCTGATTTAATCTTGTAAAGATTTATGTTTGATAGTGATTGGAACAATTAGTAAATATTTGGTTTAAGAATTGTTTAGTGATTTGATGTATCTATAGGCTGCTGACACTATTACTTATGATATTTGAGGACAAATGTATTTGGTGTGAATAATGATTTGGCTTGTGAATTTCCATATAATGCATCGTTTTGGTATCAATGTGTAGTATGTTTTTCAGCCATAGATGTACTGAACTTCTCCCTAAATATACATTTGAATATTCTGTTTTTATTTTCCGTGTTGTTTAATTTTGGGCCCCTGACAAATGATCTTTGACTTGAACTTGGCAGAGATCTGGTTTGGAGCCCTTTGGTTTCAAATGGATAGGATTTTACGTGTTGTGTAATGTATTGTTATTTTTCAACCCAACCAATCGTAGCCTTTTGCATAGAACATATATTTGTTTTTTGTGATTTTTCAATGCCCAGCAGTTTCAACTATAACTTTATGTAAAATATTCTCATACACTCCTTAACTTTTCTTTTTGTCTTTTGTCGGCATTGTACATGAACTTGCATGTATCCATGAGAACTTCATATCTTTTGGCGTTGTCTTAGGCCTACTAACCTTAGTTCATACGGCAAAACTTTAAAAAAATTAAGTATATTTTTTCTACATCGATTTTATATGATTTTATATGCGAACTTCTTCTACAAGGTAACACTGAACTTGGTATGTATAATTATTTGCTTTGGTTTCTCTTTTATGGAATACAACACCAGCACCTCCTCCTGCCATAGTATACCAGAACTTCCACTGTAATGTTGCTTGAACTTCATATTGTATATTTTTAATTTTTATTCTTGCTTGCACTCTGCATGTAATGCATCACCAGCACAGCACTTCCTGCCATAATATATCGGGACTTCTGCTGTAATATTACTTGAACTTCACGGTGCATATTTTTCATTTTATTCACCTTGCTCTCTCATGCAATTCATCACCTTTACCTCCTCTTATACTATACTAGTACTTTTGCGAGAAAGCTTACTTGAACTTCTACTATATAATTTATTTTGAAACTTGAGCAATAAAATTTCAAGTAAGCTTTCTTCTAAACTCTTGTTTCAAAAGTGGAATAATAATACGCACATTGGCATGACTTAAGTTAAGCTTCATTTAATTAACCTAGTCTAAGCTTGTTCATCAGCCTTGCGCACCTCCTAGGCTTTGGTTGTGGTGGTTTTGCTTGACATGTACCTCTTCCTCTTCCTCTTCATCGTCCTCTTCCTCTTCATCATCATATTCCTCTTCCTCTTCATCGTCCTCTTCCTCTTCGTCTTCCTCTTCTTCGATTGCATCTTCATCTTCTTCTTCCTCTTCATCTTCCACCACTTTCTTGTTGCTGGCTATAAGTTTTGCTTTCTGTTTCTTCTCGGCTTTTTTTCTTGTCTTTGCGGTGGAGTGCATTGCGGGCATGTTCTTGCATTATGTGTTCATCTTGCTTGCATATGCTACAAAGCTTCTTTGCTTGCTACTGTACGTGGTGTGGTCCCTTCTTTTGTTCTCTAACTTTGGGCTGCGATTTACGAACTTTGGGTTGCTTGACCTCCTCTGCGCATCGTTTCTTGCCAAGAGTGTTGGATAGGTGAGCTTGTTGTGTCCGTAACCTGGTTGCACACTACATTTCCTGTGTCCAAGTGGCACTCCATTACGATCGAAACACGGCGACTCTTCCTGCATGTGGTGCCTTTATTTGAGCTCCTTGCCACTTTTCTTGACTGCGAGAAATTTTCTTCCTACCCTTTGTTTGAGTACTGTGGCGGTTTCATCGTCTCTTCTTGGAGTTGCTCCATTGATTAGTCAGACATCCTGCTTGCATTGGTTGGCATGAAGCGTGACGTTTAGCATTTCGGCTTCATAATAATGAAGGTCATCTTCAATTTAGCATCCTCTTGAGCCATCCTTTAAATCGACATCCTTTCGATTTCTTTGACGTATTGCATCAACCTCTTCCACGAGCCTCTTGAGAACATAGTAGGCTCTGTCATATTGCTTAGTCATCTCGCCGCTTTCTTGTTAACCATCAAATTTAGTTGCGGCAAGATGTCTTGCTTCGATAGTCTTGAGCTGCCATCTGATGTGGTTGTGTTGTAGTCCCTTGTATCAAGGTTGGTTGTGATTTTGCGGTCTTTGTGTACCATTTGAGGATATACTTGTTTGGAAATTTGCCGGGCTTGGTGATCCGGTATGTTCATGATGTGAAAGCGAAGAAGCCTGCATTTTTGTGATGAATGCAGAATACATAGTTTGTGAGCCAGCAATGAGCTTCACATATTTTGATATGATACTGCTAGTTTAGCTATTTAGTGAGTTTGTTTTTCTGCTCACCAGTGTGTGTCCATAGCTTGCATTCACACTCGTATATTTCATTATCGAATTCGGCTACACCTTGGAATTCATGCTTTGACCAGGAAAATCTTTCTTCATCATCATGGCCAGCCTTGTTGTGGTAGTACACAAGGTAATTAGTGGGCTCTACTGTAGGCTTTGCGTGAAATAGCGTGGCTTTTCTCATCCTAGTCCTCATCTCGGTGTACCACGGCTCTAGTGTACTTGATGAATATGTCTTCCTCGTAGCCATATGTTGTTTTTGTGGCATAGGATTGGTGCGCACATTTCAAAAAATAAGATATTAGTAGAAGCGAGTCATGGGTTTCATTTTTAAAATTCAAAGTGCACATGTTTCAAGGAAAACACAATATGATGGGGTTCTTTTTTTGTGTGTTCATACCATGTTGGTCATTGTTTGCTCGTTCTCATACATATCAGAGTTTGTATGCAAGCATTTACCCCTACCAAACTTGTGTAGGTTACAGGTCCCCTGACAAACCCTCTCTTGAGCACGTGGTTCATGCTCTCGCTTCGTTGTGTGGAAGTCATTTTGGCACGAAAATGTTCTTGTAATATCTGAAATCTACATTTTCCTATCATTCGAGTTGCATCATCATCATCAGTGCGTTCTCCGGAGTTGTACGTACGCGAGAGTTCAGCCGAGCAGATTTCAAACTCCGTTGGCATCGTGGCGATTTAATATAGCTGTGAACTCCTCTTTGAATGTTTTGTACTTTTTATGCAACAGCGCAAGGTATTCCTTGTACTTCTTGAGGATGTTACTTAGCGACATAGCTTGTGGATGGTGTTTGGGAATGATTGTGGTATAGCTTTCACCATCGGCGGGCACTAAATACGCATGAATTAAAAGCGTAACTTGCTCCTTTTTGGCGGTGATGGTGAACTTATGTTGTACAAGTACTTGAACTTCACATGAAGCAATATGACTATCTAAAAATGGCACATGTATTTTTTCTTACAGCGGTGTTCTTGAACTACGTGGTACGAGTTCTTGAACTTAACGGAATGCGATGGGACTACCTAGTAGTGTAGCACTCAAATTTTTCTTGCGATAGTGTTCTTGAACTTCCGGTGCTTGAACTTCACATAAATAACTATTTTTTTACGAACATGTTACATGTTTTTTCTTTACATCTTTTTCCTCGAACTTCTATGATTCACATACTTGAACTTCACATTCATGACTAGTTTTTTCTAAACATGTGACAGATAATTTTGCTTTCATCTCTCATTAGTTGGACTTCTCTTGCTAATAGTGGTTGAACTATTTCTTGTATATTATTTTCAGAGATAACCATATATACCCATCTTTTGACCCATAGGCGAAAAAGATGATGAAACTTGTGATTTTATTTGAACTCACTGTTAGAATGCAAGTTGAGTGCTTGTTGTTAGTGTACAATCCAAATGTATCAAACAGCCACTTGAATGACTTTGCATCTTCGGTCTACGATAAGGCGGCAGACAAATATTGTTATTTGCAAGTGATGGTTTGTTCCACAAACACTCCAGAGCATATATGAAATTTGTTGGTTTTGTAAGTTGTGTCAAAGGTTCACATAACCGCCAAAGTCTTGAATCGCTCCTCGACAACTTGCATTGGACTAGAAAATGTTTTGATTGACTTGTCCTTGTCTACTTGTATGTCATAGAAAAACTCATCATTGATTGCCTTCATGTCCTTGAAGAATGAAGCGAGTTTCAACACATCATCAAATCATCTTCCTTGCATTCATGGCTTTCACCGCAAATTAGATCAAACATTCATTTTGTTATTTTTGCTAGCAAGGGTTGTGACTTAGGATGCTATGTGCATTCTTGATATGTGGATGTTTGAATACTCCTTTGGTTTAGTAAGTCTCGTCCGGTCATGCTTAGGAAGTAGCTTCCATCTTCATTTGGATAGCATGGACATGATTGTTGTGTGCTTGACATCATGTGTGCTGCGGGAGTTTCGTACTCCAAAATAGTGGGGTCATAATTCTTGTGTGAGTGCAAGAAAACCAGCATGTCATCGGTTTGCATGAGGTGGTGATTATGATTGTACTCAATGTCCTTTGCCACATGTGTTATCCTCCTGCACCTTCACCCTCATTCTTGAGCGCTTAGCACATACTCTGCGATGTTTTGTTTATTTTGCTGTCGACCTCTGAAGCAGTGGTGTGTTTCCTTGGAACACATAAACAAAATACTTGTGATTGTCATTCCTCCGTCTTCTGATTCCAAAACCAGGCGTGTATGGCGTATCATTATAAAATTCCTTGCTTTCTCTACATCGTTGAATCGCATCTTTAGTCTTGGTATTAGATAATCCAGGAGATTGGCATCTGCGAAAAGAGAAAATAATCAAAAGCGACGCGTTAAAATGCGGTTATGAACTTGTTATCCTAGAGGGCGAGAAAATTTGCGGATAATACAAGATCGTATATAAATATTTTTGTTTCACTTACGTGCGTGTATGATCGCAATTCCATTGGAGTCTGCTACTGGCCCTCGAGATGGAGCGCGGTGGAGTTATCATAGCGAGGATCACGAGGTGGATCACGAGGAGGAAGGAGGATGAAGATGGCCTCTCTCTCGTTTGCGTCCTTTTTCCTTGAGGTGGTTGTGGAGGTTTTGCGATACTTGTTTTGTGAAGAAATCCATCTACCTTATGTCGTACAATTCGACTTGCTAGCGGCGGCGTGAAGGATCAACGGTGGTAGTGTGGAAGTACTCTCCTCCGTGTGTGTGTTCTGTTTGATTTGTCACAGGATCTTGTTTTGTTGCTTCCGTTTGGCGTTGGCGAGGCACACCATGATAACCTCCAAAGTTACCGCGGGACTTGAGCTAACACCCTCCTCCATCGGCGTGCTTGAGATGCTTTCGTGGATACAAAAGAATCCGTGTGGGATTCGGCATCACCCAATTAGGTGGAGCCGCAAAGTTGTCTTGAGACGAGTGTGACCCGCATCTTGGAAGTCTCCATGTGCTTGGTGTCATCCACTTTTAGTGCAGGCGGGTTGGCAATCTTTGTTAGTGCGTTTGAGGTGACCCATTGAGGCGGTGGTGCAGCGTGCGGGCTTGGGATTGAGTACTTTTCTGCTGAGAACTTGAGCTTTTTCATCGTCTCGTCTTCTGTCATAAAGAAAAAAAATATTAGCACACAAGTTACATCGCCTATACCTTTCTAAGCGAACTTAGCATTATTCACTTCTGAACTTCACATGGCTTTTCACATGTGAAGTTGGACAGATCTATATCTTTGGCGGCTGGGTGATGCTACACACCACGAACTTCACATGGATGTGGAGGCAGATTACTACTATCTTTGGCAGCTGGGCTGATGCTACACCACAGAACTTCACATGGATGTGGCGCAGATTACTACTATCTTTGGCAGCTGGTGATGCTACACACCACAGAACTTCACATGCATGTGGCGGCGGTTACTACTATTTGGTAGCTTTGTCTTGATGCTCTGAGACTACCTAAACTTCACATGGATGTGGCGAGATTTGAAAAAGTCTTTGTAGCTTTGGTGATGCTACACACCACAGACTTCACATGCATGTGGCGGTAGATTACTACTATTTGGCAGCTGGGTGATGCTCACAGACTACTGAACTTCACATGGATGTGGCGGTGATTTTGAAAAAACCTTTGTAGCACAGGTGATGCTACACACCACGAACTTCACATGGCGGTAAGAAAATAACAAGCGAGAGGAAGAAGTTCAACCATACCACGGCTAGAAGTTGACTGACCTTTTCTAGCAAGCTGATAGGCCACCTTGTGAGCAATTTGTCGGAGAGCTAGGAGAGAACGCATGGCAATCCATGTCTTGCATAGGGCGCGAAGTTCATCTGCCGCGAAGCAAGGCGGTCGAGCAAGGAAGATTGAAGAAGAATGCGGCAAGTGGGAGGAAGTTCATGTACCCTCTTTTTGGATTTGAAAGCGCGCCCGATCCGCATGTCAGCGTGAGAGTTGACCCGTTAGCGTGCCGTTCGCCGTTGTTTCCGTCGGGGCCTTCATCTACTCTACCAATCGTCGGCGGTGAAGATGGAAGGAGGATCGGCTTAGGGACTCCATGGAAGCTTCGCCGTGTCCGGCAACCTTGGCTCCCTCGCCGATGTCGGCATCTGCTTTCGCCATACGCGGTGGTCGGCCGAAGGTGGGGCGGAGGGTAGGCTGCGGATCCGATCGACCGAGCTCACGGAGAGCGGAGGATCTGGCGGATCCGGCGGCGGAGGTGGAGGCGGGGGTGGGGAAGCGGCGGATCCGCGAAGATCGGCGGCGACCACGAGAAGTCGGGGATCGAGGAGGAGGGGCTGAGGCGGCTCGGGATCGAGGTGGAGTGGATCTGTCGAGGCCTCGGGATCAGTGGATCTGTTGGGCGGCGGATTGAGAAGTTTGGAGGGCCTGTCGGGACCTATATAGGGACTCTGTGATCCAAATAACTATTCTAATCACAGGGATTAGAATAGTGATGTCTATATATATCCAATGAAAATGGCTTCGGTGAAAATCTGAAAATTTCTATGTGAGCCATCGGATCTATAATGGGCCTTAATAGATTAAAGGTGGGATTCCTAAGCGTCCACTTAAACACAATTAGCGAATAACTCCTAACTTATCCATCATCAAGCGGTAAAAATTCTTTGTGAGTATCCCTTGGATCGGTTCACGTTCAATCTACGTCCGCGATGGAGAATGCGTGTTCGTGACCACTAGTCCTTGCCCTCTGCTGCACCATGCGAGGCCCTCGTCGGCATCTCCTCGGTGGCGACTTCGAGCCATGTCGTTCCTCCACCGGCAACAACGGGCCCTTCCTCGGTGGCGACTCGAGCCATGCCCTTCCTTAAATCATTTGTGGCGGCATACATTATCTGGCTTTCGTCCAATTCGTCTCAACCTTCAAATTACTCAGCGTCGGCGCTCATTCTCGTCCGTGCGAACCTTATGTCCCCAGCCATGTAGTGTAGAGATTAACCTAACACTAGCTCCGAGTTTCGACCACCACATTAATCAATTGACATGGCTTGTTGCTTATTTGGAACTACAAGTTAGGTGTGTTACATGATTTACGAATGGGCATTACGTAGCTCGCAAAACTTTACAAAGATGTTAATTTAGGGGTTTTGTGCCAACATTTTATGAAGCTTGGCTGTGCATGGAATTGAAGTTGTGTATTCAGATTTTTCAATTTTTCATCACCACGAACAGTAATCCTCAAAAACTATAGGGGAGTTACACAGCCTCTTGATTAGCAAATATCGATTGCACAAGCTTGACATTTGCATGTACAATTATTCGAAGAAACAGAGGCTGCGTTGAACATTTCGTGAAAGAAATTGGATCAAGAGGTACAATTCTTGAAGAAAACGAGCGCACTAATATTTGTCGGAGAAATTGGATCATTGAGGTACAATTCTTGAAGAACTAAATAGCATGGGGGCAGCCCGCGTCCATGTGTTGTCTGCGGCTGAAGTCGGCGCATCACGGATGCCTTTGTGATGGGCCTTGACTACTGCAGTCACACCACCATCACCGGCGCATTGGTGGCCACTGGTAGCCTGGTGCTGCTCTACTTCATCCCCATGGCGGTGTGGGTGGCATCTGCGTCACCTCGCGGTTCCGTCGCCTCACAGTGCGCATCGTCAGCATTTGCTGTTGGGCGCCGCGGATATCCTCATCTTCCTCGCGCGCGGCGTTCTCACCTCGGCTCCTCGGGAGTCCTACCAACAATGAGGCAGACTCGGCGTGGTGCGTGCCGTGTCTCCGTCGGTTGTGGTCGCCGTGCCTTAGGTCTCGCCGCGCGAAGTCTCGAGCGCCGTGGCGTTCCGTGGCGACATCCGTGGGCGTGGGAGAGTTAGGTCGGAGTTGGGTAAGGCAATCCTCAACTA
Source organism: Aegilops speltoides (assembly GCA_021437245.1). Classification (NCBI taxonomy): domain Eukaryota; kingdom Viridiplantae; phylum Streptophyta; class Magnoliopsida; order Poales; family Poaceae; genus Aegilops; species Aegilops speltoides. The sequence continues at coordinate 12,113 of JAHHZJ010001695.1, forward strand.
TTTTGGCTAATCATTACGAGAATAGGGGTTGTTGTTAATCGCTTTTAAGTGGATGCTCGGTATCCACCTTTGATCCATGCCGTCCATTATAGATCGATGGCTCACATCGAATTTTCAGATTTTCATTGAAAAGACATTTTCCTTTGGATACTTCGCCATATATATATATAGCAATGAAGAACATAATCGGAAGGACTGAGGAAATTGCAAAGTTGAAGAATTTGAAGATTGAAGAAATTGCAAAAACTCAAACTGAAGATTTTCAACTTTGATTGGTGGTGTAACCCACTGTATAAGAATGATGATTTCAGACACCGCGTATAATTGTCGTAGGGTTCTGAGAATCAAATTCTTCATTAATTTCTTCACACTTAAAGGGTTAGTCTTCATTGATTGAAGAAAGATGCTGCCGTGTGTTGCACATCAAAGTCGTCAATTTTGCATAAGTGTTAGGGCGTGTGTCCTTTTCAAAGAACATTTGAAGATTCTAAGATATTTAGCTCACACTACAACTTGTTAAATCTCTTCTCATCAGGGCTTTGTGAAGATATCTTCCAGCTGATCTTGATATTCATGTGGCTGATGGAGATGTCACCCTTGACACATAATCACGAAGAAAATGATGAAGAATCTGGATCGCTTTGTCTTTGAGTGTTGAGCGGGTTGTGAGCAATCTTGATAGCACTATCATTGTCCTAGTAAGTGGCACATTCTTCACATTGATGCCATAGTCCTTGAGGTTTGCTTCATCCGTAGAAATTGAGCACTGCAAGAACTAGCATCGGTGTACTCAACTTCAATGATGAAAGTGATCTGTGATTCGCTTATTCGAGGACCAACATACCAAGGATCGTCAGGAAATGACATGTGCACGATGTTGACTTGCGATCCACCTAATCACCGGCATAGTCGAGTCGGAATATCAATGCGATCAAAAGCGAGCCCTTGGGATACCATAATCCAAGTGTTGGAGTGTGAGCTAGATATCGAAGAATATGCTTCTGACCTTATGGTGTGATTCCTTGGTGTAACGAAATCGGGCACACATGCAAACACCAAGCATAATATCCATCCTAGATGCACATAGATACAATAAAGAGCCAATCATGGAGCGATATACATTTTGATCGAAGTCTTTACCATTTTCATCGGTGCACAGATGGCCATTTGTGAGCATAGGGAATTTGACTCCTTTGCAATCTTGCATGCCGAATTTCCTCAACACATCCTTGAGGTATTTCTCCTGGGATATGAATATGCCTTTGTGGTGTTGACGAATTTGAAGACCTAAGAAGAATTTCAACTCTCCCATCATAGACATTTGATATTCCTCACTCATCATATAGGCAAATTAAATCCTTTGTAATGTTGGTTAGTGCAACCAAAGATAATATCATCAACATATATTTGGCACACGAATAATTCATCATCATATGTTTTGGTGAAAAGAGTTGGGTCAAGTGGTGGGTTTGAATCCTTTCTTCATGTGGAATTCCTTCAATGTATCATACCACGCCGAGCTTCCTTAAGGCCATAGAGGCCTTGTTGAGTCTGAAGACATAGTGCGGAAGTTTTGGATCCTCAAAACACTGGTGGTTGAGCAACATATACTTCTTCCTCAAGCTTACCATTGAGGAATGCACTTTTCACATCTATTTGATGTAAGATGATATTATGATGGTTAGCATAAGCAAGCAATATCACGAATAGCCTAAAGTCTAGCAGCAGTGTAGAAGTTTCATCAAAATCAATTCCTGCAACTTGTGTGTAGCCTTGAGCTACAAGACAAGCCTTATTCCCCACCGAAGGCCATTTTCATCCTGCTTGTTGCGGTAGATCCATTTGGTGCCGATGATGTTGTGCTTGCGTGGGTTGATAACCCACAAGTATAGAGGATCATAGCAGTTTTCGAGTGAGAGTATTCAACCCAAAATTATTGATTCGACACAAGGGGCCAAAGAATATTCTTAAGTATTAGCAGTTGAGTTGTCAATTCAACCACACCTTGATAACTTAGTATCTGCGACAAAGTATTTAGTAGCAAAGTAGTATGGAAGTAATAGTAGCAGTAGCAAAAATATGATGGCGGTGGTAAAGTAAATAAGCAAAGCACAATATGTGAAAAGCTTGTAGGCATTAGATCGATGATGGATAATTATGTGGGATGCGGTTCATCATGTATGATTATAACATAGGGTGACCAGAACTAGCTCCGGTTCATCAATGTAATGTAGGCATGTATTCCAAATATAGTTATCGTGCTTATGGAAAAGAACTACGCATGACATCTTTTGTCCTACCCTCCATGGCAGCAGGGTCCTAATGGAAACTAAGGGATATTAAGGCCTCCTTTTAATAGAGTGGGACCAAAGCATTAGCACTTAGTGAATACATGAACTCCACAAACTACGGTCATCAGATAAGTATCCCGATTATTGTCACTTGAGGTTGTCGAATCATAACACATAATAGGCGACTATAGACTTGCAAGATAGGATCAAAAACTCACATATATTAAGTGAAAACATAATAGGTTCAGATCTGAAATCATGGCACTTTCGGGCCCTCTTGACAAGCATTAAACATAACAAAGTCATAGCAACATCAATCTCGAGAACATAGTGGATACTAGGGATCAAACCCTAACAAAACTAACTTGATTACATGGTAAATCTCATCAACCCATCACCATCCAGCAAGCCTATGATGGAATTACTCACGCCGCGGCGGTGAGCATCATCAAATTGGTCATGGAGGATGGTTGATGATAACGACAACGAATCCCCCTCTCGGGCCCGAGCGGACTCGGATCAGCCCTCGAGAGAGATTAGGACTTGGCGGCGGCTCCGTATCGTAAAACGCGGTGAATCTTTCTCTCTGATTTTTTTTCTCCGTGAAAGCAAATATATGGAGTTGGAGTTGAGGTCGGTGGAGGTCCAGGGGGCCCACGAGGCAGGGGCGCGCCCTAGGGGGGTGCCCCCACCCTCGTGGATAGGGTGTGGGACCCTGGTGCTAATTCTTTCGCGAGTATTTTTTAATAATTCTGAAAAGTTGCTCCGTGGATTTTCAGGTCATTCCGAGAACTTTTATTTCTGCACAAAAATAACACCATGGCGATTCTTTGGCAGCGTCGATCGGGTTAGTTCCATTCAAATCATGCAAGTTAGAGTCCAAAACAAGGGCAAAAGTGTTTGGAAAAGTAGATCTGACGGAGATGCATCATGGAGTGCGGTAGCTTGACAAGCTCCCACATTATTGAGCTTGAATTGATGTAATTCCTCTTGCATAGCTTGAATCCTCAAGCTCGAAATGCTTCATCAACTTTGGTGGGCTCTATGATAGAGACAGCATAAAATGCCCACAAAGTTAGACAAAAGTCATCGATGATTCACTCAATCGCACTTTATTTGCAATGGGAGGATGAAGCGGGTTGGCGACTTTGATTTGGCACAACATTTTCTTGAGGCCATTTTCTTGATGCACCGACATGATTTTCTTCACATTTTGGAATGACTTCTTCCACAGAGTCTTCAGTGGGAATAACATCCTCAGTAGCCTTGAACTTGATGGATTCCTCAGGTGACATTTCATCTAGCACAGGAGGTATATGCTCTCTTTGCGAGCTGTTAGTTTCATCGAACCGCACATCTATAGTTTCAACAACCTTGTGATGATAGGTGTTGAATAGTCTGTAGCTGTGCGAGTCCTTTCCATAACCAAGCATAAAACCCTCATGTGCTTTTGGTGCAAATTTTGAATTGTGATGAGGATCTCTAATCCAGCATTTAGCACCGAAGGCTTTGAAATAACTTACATTGGGTTTCTTGTCAGTGAGGAGTTCGTATGAGGTCTTTTTGAAGAATTTATGAAGATATACCCTGTTGATGATGTGGCACGCAGTATCAATAGCATCATGCCAGAAACGAGGAGGTGTCTTATATTCATCAAGCATAGTGCAAGCCATCTCAACAAGAGTTTGGTTCTTGTGCTCCACAGCGCCATTTCTTTGAGGAGTATAAGGCGGATAACTCATGAGTAATACCAAGTTCATCAAGATAGTCATCAAGACCAGTATTCTTGAATTCAGTCCCGTTACCACTCCTGATATGCTTGATCTTCACACGAAGTTCGTTGATGCTCTTGAGGAAAATCGTTGGAAGACTTCACGCACTTGATTTGTAGAGATGATATGCACCCATGTGTAATGAGAATAATCATCAACAACGACAAAGCCATATAAAGATCGACATTAGTGAATGTGGCATAATGAGTAGGGCCAAAGAGATCACGTGAAGTAATTCAAAGGGCGAGAGGTAGTCATGATAGTCTTGAGGATGCTTGGCTCGGTGATCTTTCCAACCTCACAAGCTCCACAAAGATGATCTTTGAGAATTTGACACCCTCGATGCCAATGACATGCTTCTTCTTCGTGAGTGTATGCAAGTTAAATGCGTGCCTTACGAAGCTTTTGCAAGTAGACATATGGCAGGCTGTGGTCTGCGAGAAATTAACAATATACAAGCCTCCTCTCCTAAAGCCTTGAAGACTTTGGCATTGTCGGTTCTATTGTACGATGCAATGATATTTGCCAAAGAGCGACAACCATATCAAGATCACAAAGCATTGAGGCAGACATGAGGTTGAATCCTAAGGACTCGACAAGCATGACTTTTCCATTGTCTATCCTTTGAGATTGCAACCCTACCTAGACCCAATACCTTTCTTTTGCCTTTGTCAGCGTAGGTGATATGCTTCAAATGAGATGGAGATAAATTAGTGTCCATCAATAAGTTCTGTCACGGTCATGTGATATGTACATCCACTTGTCGAGACCCACTCAATAGCTTTGGGTTGTTCATCATGCGAGATGAATTAGTGCAACTTACGAACCCATATAATTCATCGGTGAAGAATATGACATCAATTTCATCAGTTGAATTTCATCAACAATATAGAGATATAGCAATATGAGGACATGAGAAATGAGCAATTCATTTCTTCATGATTAACTTCGATCCATTCAAGCATATCCGGTCTCCGGCAAATTCTTCAAACAATTAAGTTCATCTGGAGACTGACCGTGTATAATAGATTAGTTCTTTTCTTCACCACCCACATCAAGAGGGTGGCAAGAGTTCATCATTGCATGAGCTCCGTAAGAGAGAGATGGCATTGAAGCTAGTGCACTTTGTTTCATAGAGAGGGCTAGAGTAAGCATATGAATAAGCGAGAGAAATTCTTTGAGGACTTATGAACATAATGATTTGAAGAATAATGCACATATTCACAGCCTTTAGACTTTCCTGTGAAGCGAAGTGTTAATACGATGATGTTCATATGAGGATTTGGATCACGTGAGAATTTGATCCGGATGAAGAATTTGGTCCATACGAGGACTTGGATCCATATGAAGAATTTGATCTCGAGTTCCTATTCTTCACGGTGGTGTCATGATGACATTCACTGAAGAATTTCAAGGTACCTTTGGGAACTGAGTTTTCTTCATATGGGGACCGTTCGGTGATTAGTTCCAACATATCGAGCAAATACTTCACCATTACGGTTCTTGACCATTTTATAGTTGAGTCAAATGACTCATCGGAGGAATATGAAGATTCACAAGTAAAGCCAGATAAAGTGGATGGATCTATAGGAGGTCGTTTCGCAGCAACCCATGAGGTTTTGGGATACTGCTCAGGTTTCCAGTAGGTCCCATCAGCATTGAGTTTCCTCTCAAAGGCAATACCCTCTTTACTAGGGTTCCTGTTCAAGATCTGCTTTTTGAGCACATAGCAAAGAGTTTAATGCCCTTTGAGGCTTTTGTATATGCCTGTCACATACAATTCCTTCAACCCTGCATTATCGTCGGTGATACTTGTGGTATCCTCGGATGAGGAATTTGTGACCATAGAGCAGTTGAAGAATTTGCAGCAATAGAAGCATTTGAACATTCAGGTGAAGTATTAGCATATTCACACTCAATGCATTTCAAACATGGTGGAACAAATTCTTCCTGAGCGCAACTGATTTGTTGAGCAAGCAATGAATCGTTTTCCTTCTGAAGATCTTCATAACTCACTTTTAACTTCTCAAGATCTTGCTTTCTCTGAAGAAATTCATAAGAAAGCTTATCGTGATCGGTTAAGAGAGAGTTATGATGACCCTGAAGATTATCAAATTTAAACTGAAGTCTCTAAAGATTACCAGTCAAAGTTTGAGTTCGATTCAATTCCTCACCAAATAGGTCATCGCTTTTGTCTAGCAGATTTTGAACCTTTTCCAAAGCCTTTTGTTGTTTGACAGCAGTCTTAGCAAGTTTGGAATAGCTAGGTTTGAGATTGTCATCGATTCATCCTCACTAGATTAGGAGGGAATGTTTGAGTACCTTAGCACTTTTGCCATGAAGCAATAGGTGGGAACATAGTCATCGGCGCTCTTGTCGGCAGATGTTGGGAGGTCATTTTCATCGATATTGAAGATGGACTTGCTGATGTAGCGATAGCGAGGCTAGGCTCGCACACAGTCGACTCCTTAGAATCCTCCTCTTCCACATTTTCATCAGATTCAAACCGAGTCCATTTCCTTGCCAATAAATGCAGAGACTTCTTGGGCTACTGCTCTTCTTGTGAGATGAATACTTTGAAGATTTTGGCGATGAGGACTTTGAAAATTTCTTCTTCTTCTTTGAGTCATCGGAATCATCATCCTTGTACTTCTTCTTCTTTGATTCCTTCTCCCGAGGACAATCGGACATGTAGTGATCGGGTTTCTTGCATTTGTGGCAAGTCCTCTTCTTGTAGCCCACGGGTCTTGTCGCTCCTCGGCCCGTCGATGGATTACCAATGAATCTTAAACCGCCCGAGGTCCAAGTGGAGTCATGATAAATCGCCAAACTCTAAGCGGGTCATACATTCGGCGGTTTATACCGAGGTATATCCCGACACATGTGTTTATGTTGCTCTAGGTTGTTTTCCCCACTTTTGACCTGCTGAGATTCACTGCTTCCATGGGTGGTGTCGGTCCTTTGGGTGTCGATATTCCTTGACCTAAAAATTCAAGGTTCCATCTTTTCGACTCCCACTATGGACAAGAAGATGGTGTCGGTATGCTGTTTGGCGGATGACCGATAACATCAAGAAGCTTTGGAACAATGCCAGCAACGACAGGGAGACACCCTTCAACCCAGTTACTATTGACCATTTCCAATTGGATTGGATTGATGTTCCCCAGCAGAATAACAAGTATGAGTTTCACTTTTGTTTCTATAAACCTACATTTAGCGTGGTTGTGCGTAGAGTGCGACTTGTTTTATTCGTTGGCTTTATTTTTTGTTCTAACACTGTTCTTTTTTGTGTTTGATGGCAGTATCGACTGCGGATTCTTCATGCTTATGAATGTTAATTCGTTTTGTGATGGGGTTCTTGCAAACTACTCCCATGAAAATATCTCGGATATCAGGAAGACGTGGCTGTACTCAGTCGCTTCTTCCAACCTATTTGAGACAGACTTCCAAGCTTTGTTTGGCTTCTACACATGTAAGTCTTGTAACTTGGACTGCTTACTTGTACTGCATCTTTTAGTCTATGTGAACTTCATTATTTGTTGAACTTGAACTTACCTTGAGATCTTCTTTGGCTTACGGTTTCGGATGGAAGGAGCATTCCTTGTACATGAACTCCATTTTATATCTTTTTATTTTCCTTGTGTGTTTTATTTAGATATTTTTCCCTTCCATTGCTTACTCGGGCACGAGCATTTGTTCTACTTGACCTTCAGAGATGATGCCTTTCTATGCTTTTGTTAGCTGTAGTTGAATGTTTTCCAGTTCATCAGTTTATCTTGAATTGTGCCTTTGGTTGTGCCTGAACTTCTTTTAGTTTTTAAATGCAACTAATTTTTTAGATTAGCTTTAGTAGTAAACATGTCATCTATATTTTAGTTGGACTGCACATTTGTGCTATGCCTGAACTTCAGTATTATTTAATGGTGTTTTTGTCCTCCTTTTCTTTGACAGTGGAACCGTTGGACTTGACCTATTACCACTACTCATTCCTCGGGTCACAGGACTACCAGCCTAGGGAGGAATCGATGAGCACAACTCCGATAGAAGATGATAGACCTCGAACCCTTATTCCTTCGAGTTGGGGAAGCGGTGGTGGTATTTGTGGTACTCAAGAACCCTTCGTCCGGGAAGGTTGGTGCGGTCGAAGCGGCGGCTGAAGTGATTTCGTCGATGATGATTTTGAAAAGATTGCTTACGAAGAATGGTAAATCTGCTTTGTTGATCTTTGTTCTTTGGGATAGGTGGGAAGAATCTTTGTCATCACCGGGAGAAACGGCGATTGAGTATGGCAACATAACTACCTCCAGCGAGCATCAAGATTGCCTTTGAAGTGGCGTTCTGCGTGCGCTCCCTAAAAAATCTGATTACCCTCATCTATCAGGGCCGGAAGTTGAGGCGATATGTGCTTAGTGAAGAGGTGCGAAGTATTACGAGTGAGTTTTCTTCTTCTTAACTTTGTTCTTTGCGAGAGATGCTACTTTGTGTACGAACTTACATTGTTGTAGTATCTGAACTTTTGTTCATTTCTCCCTTGCCTTGGAGTTATAGTGTCACGAACTTACTGTTGTTTTAGTATTTGAACCTGTTTATCTCCCTTGTCTTTTGAGTTATAGTGTCGACCTTCATGTTGTTGTATGTCGAACTTTTATCGTTGTAGTATCTGAACTTCTATTTATCTCCTTGTCTTTTTGAGTTATAGTATCGAACTTACATTTTGCTATTGTGTACGAACTTCTAATAATTTTTCCATCCTTTTAAATCTCTGGACAAGCTCTGCATGTTTACCATCCACAGAATGTGATTGACCTCACGGGACGTTTCCTTTATACCGTTTTTGGTGAAGGCGTGAGATGGAAGGAGACATAATGGATTATCGCATAAATTTGTGGAAGGATCGGTGGAGACCTAGAGATATTCACTAGTGCCCGGCAGTGTACTTAGCCCCTACTTCATACAGGTTTTAATTCTTTGCATCCCTATCTCCCTTTTTTGCTCTAGTCTTGTTGTAGTGGCATTTGGGAGGTGTTTGAATGTGTTTTTGTGAATGCAGTCTTGCTGGAGTATGATTTCTTCTTTGCAAGCAGTTCCAAAGTTCGATGCAAAAATTGGCTAAACTCATCCCAATGTTTGTTACATGAGGAGAAGACCTTCTTAATGCAAAGCTGGTTAGGTTTTCATAACTCTTGCTTTTAAAATTTTATGTACATACTTTTCTTTGAGTTTGTAAAGAAGCTTGTGTTCATCCGGTTGTTCAATATCTATGCTTTATAGTTTGTGTTCACCGTTTCTTTCATTCTTGGTAGGTTTTTTGGTACTATTCAAGCCATTTGACACAATGGCGCTTTCTGAGTGTCTATGTCTTTGAATAGATATCGTGGGAGCATTGACATCCTTGATTCACTACCTTACGGCTATAAGGGAGCGTTGCGAACAAGTTTCCATGGAAGCTGCTAAAATATCGTGAGTGTTTCTTAGCTTTGAACCTCCTTTCATATCTGTAGCTTGTGTTGAGGAAATATGTTTTACTGTCTTTGTTTTAGTATCTTGCTTGAGCTGACTATCATTTGATAGTTGAACTTCTCCTATGTGTTTAAATTTGGATCGTATGCAAGTGTCCCTTTTATGTACGAAACCTAACTATTTTGGTTAACATGTTTTTGACTTCATCTTATTTTGGCGTTTCCTGCGATTCAAGAGATTTGTTGGGTTGCTTTCGAGAAGGTGTCGGCAAGGCTGCGTCTGAGCAAGCAAGCGAGCCTAAGCGGGTGACTATTGCAAAGAGGCCGACTTTTATCGATGTTCCAAAGCAAGTGAATAATGATTATGGTTTCTTTGCCGTGAAGTTCTGCTCTATATATGATGGCGATGAGCTTGTTGATGATATTGGTGATGTGGAGGTATGTTTTGTCCTTGTTCTTGTCGATCATCATTTCATTTTTGTTGTTTGTTTTTCTTTGAGGCGCTCTCTTTGTGGTCCTAGTTATCCTTTACTAAACTATCGTTTCATTTCTGTTGGTAGGCTGTTGCAAATATTTGGAAGGCGAGTTCATGCACACTCTAATCTTTAGCGAGAAGAATGAAGTCGTGCGTGCAGAGCTGCCTAAAGAGATTCAGTCCTTTGGCCCGTGAAGTCGAAGCATTAGTTTATAGTGCAGATTTGATCTTGTAAAGATTTATGTTTGATAGTGATTGGAACGATTCGGTAAAGATTTGGTTTTAAGAATTGTTTAGTGATTTGTGTATCTATAGCTGCAGCACTATTACTTATGATATTTCAGGACAAATGTATTTGGTGTGACTAATGATTTGGCTTGTGAATTTCAATATAATGCATCGTTTTCAGTATCAATGTGTAGTATGTTTTTCAGCAATAGATGTACAGAACTTCTCCACAGGCTATGGCATTTGAGCGCTTTCGTTTTTATTTTACTGTGTAGTTCAATTTTGGGCTAACAAATGATCTTTGACTTGAACTTACGCTTCCGGATCTGGTTTGAGCTCTTGGTTTCGAGATGGATAGGATTTTTACGTGTTGTGTAATCTATTGTTATTTTTAACCCAACCAATCGTAGCCTTTTGCATAGAATCTATATTTGTTTTTGTGATTTTCAAGCTAGCAGTTTCAACTATAACTTTATGTAAAATATTCTCATACACTCCTTAACTTTTCTTTTTGTCTTTTATCGGCATTGTACATGAACTCCTGCATGTATCCAAACAGAACTTCATATCTGAGCGTGTTCTCTTAGGCTTGCTAACCTTAGTTCATACGGCAAAACTTTAATTTTTTTAAGTATATTTTTTCCTACATCGATTTTATATGATTTTATATACCAGAACTTCTTCTGCAAGGTAACCTGAACTTCGGACTATATAATTATTTGCTGGTTTCTCTTTTATGGAATCTGACACCGGCACCTCCTCTGCCATAGTATACGAACTTCCCTTGTAATGTTGCTTGAACTTCATATTGTATATTTTAATTTTTATTCTTGCTTGCACTCTGCATGTAATGCATCACCGACTAACACTTCTGCCATAATATATCAGGACTTCTGCTGTAATATTACTTGAACTTCACAGTGCATATTTTTTCATTTTATTACTGCTTGCTCTCTCGTGCAATACATCACCAGCACTTCCTCTTATACTATACTAGTACTTTTGCAGAAAGCTTACTTGAACTTCTACTGTATAATTTATTTTGAAACTTCAGCAATAAAATTTCAAGTAAGCTTCCTTCTAAACTACTGTTTCAAAAGTGGAATAATATTCTGCACATGACATAAGTTCGCTTCATTTAATTGACCTAGTCTAACTGTTCATCAGCCTTGCGCTCCTCCTAGGCTTTGGTTGTGGTGGTTTTTGCTTGACATGTACCTATTCCTCTTCATCGTCCTCTTCCTCTTCATCATCCTATTCCTCTTCCTCTTCATCGTCCTCTTCCTCTTCGTCTTCCTCTTCTTCGATTGCATCTTCATCTTCTTCTTCCTCTTCATCTTCCACCACTTTCTTGTTGCTGGCTCTAAGTTTTGCTTTCTGTTTCTTCTTTGGCTTTTTGCTTGTCTTTGCAGCATGTGCACTGTGGGCATGCTCTTGCATTATGTGGTTCATCTTGCTTGCATATGCTACAAAGCTTGCTGCTTGCTACGTGGGTGTGGTCCCTTCTTTTGTTCTATAACTTTGGGCTCTTTGTTTACGAACTTTGGGTTGCTTGACCTCCTCTGCATCGTTTCTTGCCAAGAGTGTTGGGACGGTGAGCTTGTTGTGTCCGTAACTGGTTGCACACTACATTTCCTGTGTCCAAGTGGCACTCCGTTACGATCGAGCACACACGACTCTTCTGCATGTGGTGCCTTTATTTGAGCTCCTTGCCACTTTTCTTAGCTGCGAAATTTTTTCCTCCCCTTTGTTTTAGAAAGTCTGTGGCAGTTTCATAAATCTCTTCTTTGGCGCTTCTCCATTGATTAGTCAACATCCTACTTGCATTGGTTGGCATGAGCAGCGGTGTCGGTGTCAAAACTGGCGGATCTCGGGTAGGGGTCCCGGCTGTGTGTCTAGGCGGATGGTAACGAGGAGACAAGGGACACGATGTTTTACCAGTTGGGCCCTCTCGATGGAGTAAAACCCTCGTCTGCTTGATTAATATTGATGATATGGGTAGTACAAGAGTGGATCTACCACGAGATCAAGGAGGCTAAACCCTAGAAGCTAGCCTATGGTATGATTGTTGTAATGTATGTTGTCCTCGGACTAAAGCCCCCGGTTTATATAGACAGGAGAGGGCTAGGGTTACTGAGTCGGTTACAATGGTAGGAAATCTACATATCCGTGTTGCCAAGCTTGCCTTCCGCAAAAGAAAGTCCCATCCGGACACGAGCGAGTCTTCAATCTTGTATCTTCGTAGTCTTGGAGTCCGGCGGATAATGATAGTCCATTGTCCGGACACCCCTAGTCTAGGACTCCCTAAGTAGCCCCTGAACCGGTCTTCAATGACGATAAGTCCGGTAGCGCATAATGTTCGGCATTGCAAAGGCGGGTTCCTCCTTGAATAATCGAGAAGATCATGAACACGGGATAGTGTCCAGCTCTGCAAAAATAATTTCCACATTCCACAGTAGAGAGAATAAAATATACACTAGCTCAATCTGGCGGCGTATTATGCGTGACATCACACCGCAACCAAGCCTTTGTTTGAATCGTTTTTACTATACCACCTCGGCCGCGTTTAGCGAAGCGGTTTCCTTAGCGTCTTGTCGAGCGAGATCGTGTTCCCCTATTCAAGGATTCTCATCAATACGGACGTGGGTAACCCAACGCGCCATTGATGGTGGCGCTTAGGAGATAAGCGAGTTTTACCGGGCGGTGGGGGCGCATAGTTTTAAATCGCCTATATATAAGGGATAAGGATTCACCTTCTCACCTCGCCTTCTTCCTCCTTTGCTTATCTATCTCCGCCTCAAGCTCCAGCGCCCAAGCTTGCGCATCTCGCCTCGACTTTCTCCGAATATGTCGGGGCCGGGGAGGTAAATGGTTAGCCTCCATCGTTTAGGAGGAGGACATCACCAAGTTGGCGCGGATACCTTTCGGCGATATCGGCGCATCGGCTGCCCGACAAGGCAGCTCATCCTACCCAGGGCCTCATGAGAGGTCATCTTCCTCCCCACTTCCTCCATGGACTAGGCTTTCCCTCCATCCATTTGTCAGGGGCTCATGTTTTACTACGGCCTGGATTTCCCACGATCGGCGCGAACTTCATCCTCAACATCTCGGCGTTTATCGTCGTGTGAAACCTTCCTCTGCATCCGGCCCCGCCGTCACGTGGCTCAAGACCTTCAACGTCAAGCGAAGGTTGTGAAGAACGCATAAGCGGAATCTTGGAGGTGCCATGTTGAGCAAATTGCCCAGCGTCCCATAACTCGAAGGGCCCTTTGTGAACTCCGTCAAGGGGTGGTGATCGGGGTGGTTCTACATCCTTGAGCGCGCCAAGCCCACATGGTGGCGGCCCCGAGTTTGATCTGGCACCCACGCAGCTCACCTCTGGAAGAAAGGGCTTGCAATGAGGCGATCCGGTGGAGGTAGCGGGACTCGAGCTGCATCAAGAAGATGGTGAGCAATAAGCTCGGGCTTTTCGGCGTGGTCCAAGTCATGCTCATCCGCGGATTCTCCCATGCCAAACGGGCATTCAATTTGCGGGAGTTCAATCGGGGAACAGACACCGGCGCTAAGCGGGCTCTTGATACAACATCTGGCGCTGGAGGTCTTTGTTCAAGAAGCGCCAAGCCCCGCATCGCAGCGGAAGATCGGATTCAGCTCAGCATGATATCAAGCGGCGAGGTAAGTGATTCAACCCCATCACGGGACACTTGTGATAATTAAATTAACTTTTAGTGGGGTTTCATTATGCCTCTTCCTTTGGCGAGAATCGATGGAGAAGGCCAAGCGCTTATCGGCCGGCTCCCATGCGAAGACCAGTGGGCCTTGCGCCGCTTAAGCTGCTGGTTACGGCACCGCCGCGTGGTGGGAGAAGAAGGCCAAGAAGGTGGCGCGGGGACTCGAAAAGAGTTCCGCAATCGGCGTCGATGATGGCGGACTCCTCCCGAGCGAGGAGAAGTATTCTCTCCGGAGGAGGAGAAGAAGGAGGCTTCCCCAATCGGGAGGCGAAGGGTCAGAGGAGAACTACCCCTCGGACAGTTCCATAACACCGGCGTTGGCGAGGATGAAGTGGCCTCAAGGGCGAGGCGTGCAGCAAGATCGTAAATGTCCGGATCATTTATCACGCAATATCTTTTATGTCACGTAGTATCCTTCTAACGCCGCGTGCCGTAGTCCGGCCAATAGCGATCTCCCGACTCATCGGCGGGTCGTTAGCCTCGTCGGATGTAATTCCATGCCATTGCCTCTACCCCGCCCAGCGCGGCGGGGCGTAGGTGGGATCGAAGAGGACCCATCGGGGAGGAGAGCTCGGGAGGCGCCGTCGGGCAACCTCCGGACTTTGTGCGGACTCTACGCCGGAACCCGCGATGGTTCGAGTCCAGCAGCGACCCCGAAGAAGGGCAGGACCGTGACACGGCGGCCTCCGTCAACGGGCGCGGATAACTGTTGGAGCGCAAAAGGCGCTTCCATCGAGGAAGAACACCGCACTATCATGAGTGCGGTGATTGAAAAGTTATTTCGCTAAGAGTGGGCTGACCGAAACTGCTGGCAACCTTCTAACGGGCTTTGAGGTAGAAGTTAAAATTATGTAATGTAATACCGCATAGGCGGTAGCCCTGATGCTTAGTTCGGTGTTGGAAAGAAAAGCGGATGAGGATCTAACAAGATATCTGTGAGGTTGCCTAAAATATGTCCATATGGGTTTGCGAGGCTCTTATAGCTTGACCTCTGTCGCGCTAATGGCGGAGTCGATGTCTTTGAAGAAGGATCTCGGCGGTCGAGCAAGAGCTCGGCCATGCAAAAGCAGCTCGAGGAAAAAGGCGGTGAGTAACACCTCTTTGAATAAATACCTTCTGAAAAGGATTTTGGTTGCAAATAAAATTAACAAGGATAATATGTGTATTGCGGGGGCCACTAACGAGGTGGCAGCCACGAAGGATCTTTGTGTCATGACGAGCATGATCTTGACATGAGCAAACTGGCGAGAAAAGCAAGAGGCATGGGTGGCGGAAGTTCGGCAAGAGCTCCGGGCTCTCATGGAAAAGCATGAGAGTTTGGAGCATGACTCTAAGACTTCGAGCCGAGCTTGCCTCGGCTCTCGAAAGTGCCAAATCCGCCAAGGCCGAGGCCCATAAGGCCCTTGAGGAGGTTGAAGATATAAAAGAAAATAAGCGGCGGGTAAGGCATTTTTCATGCGAGCAAGCATGTTAATGTAAAATACGATACTTACCGCGTTCGGAGCTCTCGAGGCGTTTGCGGATCTGCGGCGTAGTCGTCGATGCCGCGCATTCTATCATGGCGGAGGGCTCGGCGGAAAAAGTCTTCTGGTCTCGGTATCTTTGAGGCGGACACTCAGTTCCCTAAGCGACCGGTGAAGCGGTGGTCGAACTCCTAATGTAGCTGAAGAGGCCATGAAGGGTCTTATAGTCGGCTGTGGCTGGACGAGGCCATGCACAGGGAGCTACTTTGGCCTCGTCTTGGCGGCTGGTGGATGCATGCCTGGCTGGATGTAATCAGCGCTCCGCCTATATTGAAGGCGCTCGTCGGGCCCTTGCCCGCACAAAGGTGCAATGGGGCAAGTTGGATGTGGAGAAGCTTCTCACGGACCCACCGTCATCGGGCAGGGAGTATCGCACGCGGGAGAAGTATTATAAAATTGTCCTGAAGGGAGCCTGCGATATTGCAAATGAGTGCTCTCGAAATGTAATCTTTGAGTGAATTTGCTATGTATTATCCTGCACGCTGAAACTTTGTTCATGTGCGCGTTAAGCAACGCTTTTTAATTTAAAATATTACCTTCTGTGCGGCCGTTTATAAAATCGAGAGATGGCAAGTCGTTGGCTTGACCCCAAGCCCACAGTCTTTGGGGTGTTCGGGATAAACTTGAGCACTCTTGTTCCCATTGTTGGGTACATCGAGGCGCTCAACACAACGAACAAAGCAACCAGGACTTATAATGCTTGAACACTCTCCTTAGCCATAGAATTCTATAATTTTAAATTTCGGCAAAGTCCACAGTATTAGGAAGGCCGAATCGAGGCGCTATCCGCCTTCTTGGGACATTGTCGGAACCCCTTCAGCGGCGTGAGCCTTTAGGACCGAAAAACCTCTCGAGCAGCGACCGGTCTCTCGCCTTATCATGCGGTCGGTTTTAGCTTTCTCCTTTGAGGTGCTCGCTTGGCTCAGCAAGGCGCAATTGCGATGGTTCTCCCGATGCCACCTTAGCCGGCGAGCGGGCGTATGGCACCAAAGCGTGGGGCAGGCAAACCCAACTATTGACCCAAGACATGATTGGAGCCGATTCTTATAATGCTATAAGTTGGGTGCACTTTTTGTGAAAGTGTTGGACTTTATCACACCATAATTTGAGAGCGAAGCCCTGGCTTATTCGGCCGTACCAAAATATCTGGTGCAAGATGTCATGTAATGAACATATATATAAAAGATAATGCAATTGCAATAAAAGGTGCTGCATTATTTATGAAAGAGATGCGCTAATAAAAGCGGTGATACAAATAGTCTTGATAAGCAAGGGATTTGGACTAAATAAACATGTCCCCCTCGAGGGATGAGCTGCGATTTGGTGTATATAATCGAATTTAATGCTCGTAATTGAGACCACACTGAATGTTAAATCGCGGCCTTCTTTAGTCCTGATTGTTGCATCATGAGTTTGGCGGGTTAGCCACGAGACGAGGCTTACCTTAGAGTCTGTGTACACAAAGTAGTAAAGTGAAAAAAAGAAAGAAGGGGGCACACTTGCGAGGCCTGGTGTGGTCGAGCCGCACTCTGGGTCCATTGTGATCGTGCCCCTTTCCTGCGCTCATGGTATCTCCAAAGCGTAATGATGTCTGTGGAGGTTATTCTTGCGATCATCTTGTGAGCGAGGTTGGGGCGCATTACTACGCATGCTCTGATCGCGCCGGTGGTCTTGATTGGCATTACTTGGGCGGCTTCGCTGTATCCGGCCTTTTGCGGCGGGCTCGAAATGCCTTAGAGGCTACTCGTACTTCGCGCGAGAGCGCTGTATGTTCCTCCGTTCGGAGGCGTTCCGTATTCCCATTGACCGTCATGACTCCACGAGGCTGGCATCTTGAGCTTTAGGTATGCGTGTCGGCACGCGTTGAATTTTGCAAGCAGCGGTTCGTCCGGCGAGCGTGATAGCCGCTTCTGAGCGGGACTATGTCGAAGATTAACTCTTCGCTCGGAAATTATCGGGGATCGAAGACCACTTCGGTGTGGTGAGCACTGTCGATTAGCTTCCCTCACAGGATGACACCTTTAAAGGTTGTATTTGTAGGTTTAATCCTTGATGGGTCTATGCCCATTTTGCGCCTGTATCGATAAAGCGAGGTTCGAGCTCTTGCCGCCGTCCATCGAGGACTCTCGTGAGTGAAATCCATCGGCGATTGGGTCTAAAACCAATGCGGCGAATCCGCCATAAGCGTATCTTTGGTCGGATGGTCTCTTCGATCGAAAGTGATCGGACGGGAAGACCATGGATTGAACTTGAGGCGGCAGCTCCATCGCATAGGCGTCCTTAGTCGCATTTCCTCTCCCTCTTGGGTATGTGGGTCGCGTATATCATATTTACCGTCCGCGCTTGCGAAACCATACATCCTCTATTGTTTGGCGGTCGGGTCTCTTCCTCGTTGTTCTTTGTGTAGCCCCTTGTCATTGTTTTCGACAATTAACTTGCGGCCTGTGAACACCAGCAATCTCTATTGGTGTGGTTAGCTGGCTTTTCGAGTGCCATGTATCGGCATAAGCGGTTGAGTATTCGGTCAGTTGGGACGGACCCGGAGTAGTTCTTTTGAATGGCTTCTTCGGTGGCGGACTTAGAAACCTCGGAATCCGGCATTGTTGTCGTATCCTCCTTATAAATGCGCCGTTAATCGGTGCTTGTTTTTGTTTCGGCGTGACTGCCGTTGTTGTCCTTGGTATCCGGACTGCCATAATTTTCACGGAGGTTGTTGCTCACGGGCTGGCAGTTGTCCTCTCCGCATAGCGGGTCATTAACGATGTGAGGGCTGCCATGGATTTGGCTTTTCCTACCAGTGCGGGCTAGCCATTCGTCCGGATGTTATGTTTGAAGGCTGCAAGGGCCTCTGCATCCGGACGGTCGGCGATTTGGTTTTTCTTTGTCAGAACCGTGTCGAATGTATGCGGCGATTCGTCTGCTGCTGAATAATGTGGCTTAGGTCATCGGCGTCGGTGGTCGCACATCGTGCCTGGAAGTTGTCGAGAATCGCGGCTTCGGTCCTCCGGCACCCAATTGACTCTGCGGGCAAGCTGTTTAGTAATGCGAGCTGGTCCTTTAAGCAGTGGGAGGTACTTGATGGCATGGAGATCATCACCGCGGGCCATATGGATGTGGAGAAGATAGTCTTGACCCAAACGCATGAATCTGTTGTGCCATCGTAGATTCGATGTTCTGAGTTTAAACCCTTGAGGATCGATGATCCATTACTTAGTCGATGAAGCATAGAGGTGTCTGGCGCCCTGTATTGAGCGATATCATGGCGCTTAGCTCGGCTATTTGCTGTGTGTTGGCCGGCGAGTTATTGTATCGACTGCGGCGGTATTAAATGCGTGGGTCGTAAAGCGCCCGTGATCCATGATGGATTCATGTACCTAGGGTAGGGTCATAGGCGACCTAAGCGTCCTACCGGGGACACTCTTAGAAAGATCATCTTCGGTCGACCAAGAGGAACCCACTCGGTATTTGGAAGGACTTCGACCATGGAAGACTCACTTTCGACCATGAAGACACACTCGACCACGGAAGGTCGAGAAGGCACTCTGCAGCATAGCGGCTTGTAATTGAATAGACTTAATGATAGTTAAGGCACTTTATGAGGTGTTACGATGCGCCCAGGGCTGCGTGCTTTAACCTCTCCATTATGTGGGCTGGCTGGGGTCTGGCGCACTCTATATAAGCCACCCCTCCACGAGATAGGGGTTGGCACTCTTGTAACAATACACATAATCCACTCGACCGCCTCGGGGCTCCGAGACATAGGGCTTTACTTCCTCAGAAGGGCACGAACTTCGTACATCGCTTGTGTTCACAACCTCTCCATAGCTAGGACCTTGCCTCTCCTTACCTACCCACTCTCTTGTCGGACTTAGAACCATGACGGTTGGCGCTACAAGTGGGGCAGGTGTTTTAGCGATTTGTGGAGGAGTTGCAGTACTTCAGTACCTTCATCATGATATTTGCTGGACTTTTTGGTTGAGGCGCGAGATCCGTCTCGGTGCTCTCACCTTTGTCGCCGGCGACTCCGCATAGCTCGAGGAGGCTCCACTTGACATCGGCGCTCCCGTCGGCGAAGCGGCCTTCAGCGCATGTGTTGGCGTTACTGTTTGCGGCAACCG
The DNA here is from genome assembly GCA_021437245.1 of Aegilops speltoides. Classification (NCBI taxonomy): domain Eukaryota; kingdom Viridiplantae; phylum Streptophyta; class Magnoliopsida; order Poales; family Poaceae; genus Aegilops; species Aegilops speltoides. Next base: position 31,710 of record JAHHZJ010001695.1, read on the forward strand.
TCGACCCGTGTCGGTCGACTCCTCTGTCGATCGCCTACGATTTCCCACCGCGCATAAGCGCTCTGGTCGTCGAGACTCGGCGGTGGGTGAAAGCCGCGGTGGCTCGTCGGACAGCCATCACCAGTCGCGGCCATTGAGCCCGCGAGGTCCCTCTATGGCACTATTCGATCTGTCGGCGCTCGTAAAGCGCATCCGAGTGTCATAGCAGTGATCCAGCGGCGGAAATCCTCATAGTCGCGGCCCCGCGATCCTCGGCCGCCCATGGCGTGGCGAAATTTGGAGGAGGAGACCCGTATAAAACACGAGGAGTACCAGCCGAGACACTCGACTATCTGCGAGAGAGAAACCGCCCGCGAGAACATGGATGCCTGCATACTCCCATCGCGGAGAAACCCGAGGCTCGCGCCTTGGAGGAAACACGTTTGGCCGCGTCGTGAAACGCTTCGCTTGGAGAATCTTGACAAGCACTTTCGGCAATGGCCAGCGACAGAAGTCCGAAGCGGTCGGCGTCGACTCTTCCACCGACTCGGTATACCGCCCGCCAATTCAGAATTTAGCTGCTGCAACCCGTATAGCGAGTCTATCCGGCCGTCGATCGGAAGCTGGGAGGCTTCGAATCGAGATTTACTCCGGCGGCGGAGACCGAGAACTCAGCCGTGTCGCGGTCCGCATAGCAAATTGAGTCGTCCGTCGCTGCGAATCTTTATCGATCGGCTCACGGTCCCGATCACCTCAGCGAAGAAAGCGCGACAACGGCAGATCGAGTATGGAACCGGGATGATGAGCGCCGAGTGCCCTTCCCCTCGAGGAAGGTAAATGCGCTCCTCGGCGGCAAGATAATGAGCGTCGATTCGATCTGAAGCGAAGAGTTCGGTCGACCCAGAGGAACCGAGCTTTGATCGCGATCCATTATCGTGCAAGGCTTAGTCGATCGAAATAGAGCCCATCGGCGGACGAGAGATGCACCCACCAGCGATCGAGTGCATGTCTCGGTCGGAGTGTTCGCGAGGGCTATCGAGCCGCGATAATCCCCCAATTTCAGATTGTAGCGAAGTCGACAAGTTCCTTTGGGAATCCAAGCACTGAAACAGCGAAGATTACAGTGGCTGTGCAGTTAGCGATGGGAATGATGATGTGGCCATGAAACACTTGCCCCTCATGTTGGAAGGTTACGCGAGCATGGCTGAATCGATTACCTCCTAGCGATATATATACTTGGGAAGATTTGTCGAGTGTTAAATCGAGGACTTTTGAAGGAACACGCAAGCGACCGGCTGGCTTGCGAGCTGCAAGTCTATGTCTGAAGACCAATGAGACTCTCGAGAGTACATTGAGAGGTGGATCACTCTGCACCATCTTGTGGAAAATGTGTCGGACCATCGGGCGGTTTGCGCCTTCAAAGATGGCGTCAAGAACCGAAATTGAGTCTGAAGTTTGGTGAGACGGCGACATGACCTTGAGTCGAATGATGGAGATTGCTACCAAATCGCCAATGGCGAGAAGAAGACCGACTCGAAGTGGCAAGTACAAGCCAAGTCGATCGGAGAAGGAAATTCGGTCGGAAGCGAAGCGGAAGCGAGCCGGCAGCTCGGGAGAGGCCACAGGCGTGACTCGGGGAAGTTCAAGGGAAGCGAAAGGATCTGGAATCCTAAGAAAGTAAAAAGATAAAGAAAGCAATGACATGATGGATATGCCATGCCATATTCACACGAAGAAAGATGAAGGGCAACATCATTTACCCAAAACACACCACTCGCCCGATGTGACTCTCGATCCGGCGGTTTGAGGAAAGCAGTCTAAGGACAAGGAGAAGAGCGGACAAGGCGGAGACAAAGAGGGCGGTGAGGAAGAATATCCGCATGTCAACTCCACTCGATGATCTTGGCGGATGTGGAAAGCAAAAGTCGTGAAAGTCATTAACCGTGAGGTGAACATGGTTGCCCAGTAAAAGCCAAGTTATGTGAAGTGGTCCCAAACACCCATCACATTCGACCAATCGACCATCCGACTCACGTAGCCACCTGGGCGGCAAGCGTTGGTGGTCGATCCGATTGTCGAAGGCACTCGTCGGCGAAAGTCTTGATGGATGGTGGTAGTGGGCTGAACTTGTTATATCGAGATACATTGAAAGGATGGGCATTCCGATGTCGGTGGCGCCCGATAACATCGGTTTCCGCGAGTCATACCGGGGAAGAAGGCCAACTCACTCGTCCAAATAGCTACGGGCGTGGTTTTGGTGATTCAAGCACTTTCGCAGGAAAAGTTGACCTTTGAGGTCGTGGATTTTGAGTGCATACCACGCCATTTTGGGGAAGCCGACCTACATACGATTCATGGCTCGACCATGTTACGTGTACCTCAAACTGAAAATGCGGGCCCCAAGGGGTGATCAACATCACCGTGATCGGAAGAAGGGTGAAAAGTGCTTCGAGAAGGGCTCGAAGATTGCCGACTCCCAAGTGGCAATGGTCGAGGTCGAAGAATAAAGCAAAAGCAGAATCCGAGTGATTTGTTGCGATCAAAGAAATCGACCCGAAATTTACATTTAAAGTCGTGCGGTGAGGCGAAGCGATCCATATTCACCCGACCGATCCCAATGCAGCCCGACCCACATCTCCATGACACTCGACCGAAATAGGAAGAAGCGCTCATCCGGTTCCTCGTGAAGCTGGGACATTTCGCATAGAAGCGGTGACATGCGGGTGTTCGAGGGACTGGTGAGCATCGCCTCAGTCGACAAGTCAGTGAAAACGGTTAAAAAACATCTTGGTCCGCCGTCGGAAGAAAAGCTATTGGTGAAGAAGTGGCTCATTGTTGGCGGCGGGATTTATCAGAGATATACCACTCCGAGTGGCTCGCTAACGTCGTCATGGTTCCCAAGAAGGACAACTCACGCCGCATGCGCATTGACTTTAAGCACATCAATCGGGCCTGCCGAAGGATCATTCCTCTCCCGCATAGATCAAATTGTTGACTCGACCGCGGGATGTGAAGATGTCTTTTCTAGGCGCATATTCCGGGTATCATCGGATCCGTGCTGTATGGACCCGATGAAATAAAACAGCTTTCATCACTCCATTCGGTGCTTACGCTATATCACCATGCCATTCGGCCTCAAGAATGCTGGGAGCCACATTTATGCGAATGATTGAAGTGTCTTCTCCTCAAATCGGTCGGAATGTGGGCGTATATGGATGATATCGTCGTTAAGTCGCGAAAAGGTTCCGACCTACTTGCTGACCTCGCGAAACATTTGCCAACCTCGGAAGATGCGATATCAAGCTCAATCCGTCAAAGTGCACATTCGGAGTTCTGGTGGCAAGTTACTCCGTTTCTCGTTTCGAGCGAGGAATCGGCGCTAATCGAAGAAGATCGGCACTATTCTCCGAATGAAAGCATACTGTGTCGAGTGCGACATCGAGCTTCTTGGATGCTTGGCGCGTAAGTCGATTCATCTCCGACTCGGTGAAAAGGCATTGCCTCTTTACCGGCCGATGAAAAGGCCGACAAGTTGAGTGGACTCGAAGTGATCACGGCGTTGCGAGCTAAAAGCTTTGCTCTCCACCAGCCGGTGCTTGCTGCTCCAATCAGCAAAGAGCCTCTGTTGCTCTATATCGCAGCCACAGGACAGGTCGTCGATCACGGTACTTACGGTCGGCGGGGAAGAGGAAGGAAAGCGCCGGTGTATTATTTGTCGAAGTCTTGACTCCATCAAGCAGCGATACCGCATTATCGAAGCTTGTGTATGGCATATACATGACCACGAAGAAGGTTGCTCACTATTTCTCGATCATTCTATCCTTTGTCGTTAGCGGCGCTCCTTTATCGAGATTACACTGTGAGAGCGGCGACGGTCGAGTGGCGAAATGGGCGATTGAACTTCTTCCCTTGATATCAAATTTGAGGCAAAAGCCATTAAGTCGGGCTATAGCGGGTTCCTCGCCGAGTGGATTGAACAACAGCAGCCGGTGAAGTTCACTCGGACATTGGACCATGTTCTTGATGGCTCTAAGATGCTGAATGGTTACGGTCTTTGGGGTAATTCTGGTTTCCCCGGAGGAGATAAGCTTAGGTATGTGCTCGATTCACTTTGATTCCTCCAACAATGAGGCGATCTGAGGCCCTCTTATATGGATTCGCATGGCCATCTCACTTTCGGCGTCCGTGCTTTGATGGTCTATGGCGACTCAGATTTAGTGGTCGACGGTGATGAAGGAGTGGGACATAAGCCCGGCTATATTTGAATCTTGCAATGCGATGAGGAGGCTGGAAAAAGAAGTTCGAGGGTTTGAGCTCCATCACATCCCCGACTAAAAATCAAGCGGCAGATGATCTGGCAAAGATAGGTTCCAAAGAAGCCATTCGAGTGGTGTATTTTTGGAGCATATACACCTCCGTCGATTAAAGAAGATCCCTTCACGGAGGAAACTCCACAGCCCAAGAGTGCCACAGACCGGTGAGGTTGAGGTCCAGCGGTGGTCGACTTGGTCATGGAAGTTTTAGTGATCACTCCAGTTGGACAATTCCATACATCGCATACATTACGAGAAAAGAGCTCCCGGAAGGCGAGGAAGAGGCTCGACGGATCGTCCGTCGATCAAAGCCTTTCCGTTATCAAAGGGCATTTGTATAGAAAGTCCATTTGGAGTTGGTCAAAAATGCATAACGCCGAAGAAGGTCGAGTCATACTCAATAGCGTCCACTCGGGGACTGTGGTCACCATCGTCCTCTCGGACCATCGTAGCCAAAGCATACCGAGCTGGATTTCTTGGCCAAGGCGAATGAGATGGCGAAAGAAATAGTGGACAAGTCACGAAGGATGTCGGTTGTATTCAATATGTCACACAAACTGCGTCGATACGAAACTATTCGCTCGTCGGCCTTCGCGATATGGGGGTTGGACATGGTCGGTCCCTTGCGAACAGGTCGGGCGGTTTCACGCATGTCTTGGTAGCGATCGACAAGTTCACCAAGTGGATTGAAGCTAAACCAATCAAGAATCTTGGCTGATCTTCTTTGTTTCCTTCATCGGTGGCGTTCGAGATATGGGGTCCCTTACGGCATTATCACGGATAATGGGTGAATTTTGACTTCGGAAGAATTCAAAGATTTACGCAGCGCTCAAGGCAGCGAGTCGACTACGCTTGATCGCCCATCCACGATCGAATGGACAGGCGAGCGAGCCAGCGGATTAATCCTCAAAGTGCGAAGCCCGGTGATCACGAGATCTCAAGCATGCGGTGGAGCTTGGGTTGGCGAACTCCTTGATGCTTTGGGGTTTGCGGACCATGCCTAATCGGTCGACGGAAGGACTCCATTCTTCTTGGTCTATGGGCGAAGCAGTCCTACCGAGTGATCTCCTTCACAATGCTCCCGAATTGAACTTTACAATGAAGCGAAGCTGAGCAAGCGCGTCAAGATCTGATCGACCTCTGGAAGAGGAAGAGATGGCTCGATCCGCTCGACCATCTACCGGCAAGACTTGCGTCGCCTTCGCCCGAAATGTGAGAGGTCGAGCCTTCCGGGAAGGATCTGGTCCCAGTGGATCGGCGAAACAACATAAGCTCGCTCCCTCACAGGAAGGGCCCTTCATCGTCTAAAGGTTCTCCTAGCAGGGCATATCGTCTCTAGCGTCGAACACAATATCGAAGAGCCCGAGCTTGGAATGCGGATCTGCTCCGCCCGTTTTACATAAAGTTTTCACTTTCGGATGAGTTGTAATAAAATATACGTAGTTCATGGGCTTGAAATAATAGTGTCATAATTCCTTCATAGTTTTGTCACTCTTTATTTTTGTCGATAAAATTTTCCCCGAGTGGGTGGCTTAGTCGCGAATCCGTTTACGCCTAAGTTTGTACAAATCCTACCAGTGGTAAGTCGGACTTCCACTCGGGCTTAACAGCGAATCCGCTTCGCCTAAGTTATAAAAATCCTACAGTGGTAAGCGGACTTCCACTCGGGAGGCTTCTTGCAGCCAGTGTTAGCCTAAGTTATAAAAATCCTACAGTGGTAAGCCAAACTCCCACTCGGAGGCTTAGCTGCAGCCAGTGCTGCGCCTAAGTTATAAAAAATCCTCAGAGTGGTAAGCGAGTTCACTCGGGGCTTAGCTGCAGCCAGTGCTGCGCCTAAGTAACTAAAAATCCTACCAAGTGGCAAGCAGGACTTCCACTCGAGGCTTAGCTGCAGTCAAGTACTCGCCTAAGTACAATGTGTGCTGCAAGGAGGGCCGAGTGCAGGTCATTGCGACCCTCTCCTCCGAGCTCGCCATAAGTACAATGTCACGATGCAAGGAGGGGCGAGTGCAGGTCATTGCGACCCTCTCCTCGAGCTACACCATAAGTAACATGTGTGCTGCATAAGGAGGGGCGAGTGCGAGTTGGCTGCGACCCTCTCCTCGAGCTACCCATAAGTATGATGTGTGCTACATAAGAAGGGCCGAGGTCTTGGTCATTGCGACCCTCTCCTCCGAGCTGCATCGTAAGTATGATGTCTTCATAAGGAAGGCGAGGTGCGGTCGTTGCGACCCTCTCCTCTGAGCCGCCACAAATACAGCGGAAAACCCTCGAGTGAAGAGCAAACCTCTCACTCGGAGGCTTAAGCTGCAGCCAGTGCTGCGCCTAAGATATGAGAAATCCTATTGAGTGAAGAGCAAACCTCTCACTCGGGGCTTAGCTGCAGCCAGTGCTACGCCTAAGGTATAAGAAATCCCACAGTGAAGAGCAAACCTCTCACTCGGGGCTTAAGCTGCAGCCAGTGCTCGCCTAAGGTATAAGAAATCCTACAGTGAAGAAAACCTCTCACTCGGGGCTTAAGCTGCAGCAGTGCTGCGCCTAAGGTATAAGAAATCCTCTGAGTGAAAAGCAAACCTCTCACTCGGAGGCTTAGCTGCAACCAGTGCTCGCCTAAGGAATAAGTCATTGCGTGGGCATCTTTGTGAACACGCAAAGGCGATTCGAGCCAAAAGCAATCATATCCAAACATCAATCAAATTTAGGTGGATACCTAAAGGAACCGAGAGTGCTCGGGCACTAAGCCTATTAAGGTTTTATCGGTTACAATTCCACTCGACATACCGAGCGAATTTAAAGTGTAAGACTCAAGGAAAGTTTTTACCCCTCTGTGGAGGCTGGAAGAACAACGAACTCGTCGAGGTCAATCCCATCTGCGATCCGTGTAGCAGCAGCGATGAAAGTCTCCATGAAGGACTGAAGTCGTGTTTCTTGGTGTTGGCCACTCGGAATCCGCCCGGCTTATCTTCTCGTGCATCCTTGCAATGGACTCGCGCCCGAACCACAGGCGACATCTGCGCCACACCGGGCGAAGATTTCTTCCCTCCTGCACTCGGTCGGGGCGGCGTTGATCGAGCCATCAACGACTCAAGGTCATTTTGGAGTGTCGCCCGGGCGGGCGTCGAGTCGATGCGGGGCGTAGCAACCTTCAGCCTTGCGAGGTAATCACGACAGCGGCAACCACGGGACTCGGTCGAAAGATGTTCATAGCAACTTCATCAATCACGGAGAATTAGCGAGGTCAAGGTTAAGTCTCAAGCGGCTGGTTTCTTCTTCAAAGTTGCGACGAGAACTCTGCAAAGACCAAACCCGAATCAAGAAAATAGTCGAATGGGAACATAGCAGTTGGAAGAATTGGTCGAGTGAAAAAGACTACCTTGAGCATAAGGAACAATTTTTTAGCAAGACCACCGAGGAAGCCTTCGGTCATTCTTCTTCGGTCAGTGGTTGATCTTCTCAATCGAGTGGTCTTGTCGACTTCGATCGATCGACATCCTTGGTGGCAATGGCGAGCAGCCTTGATTGGTGTTGTCTGTTGAGCTTGGTGGTGAGGCTAGCTTTTAAGTCGGCAAGCTTGATCTTCTCGGACAGCTCAAGCTCCTTCTTCCTCTGGGCCTCCTTCACCTTGCACTGTAAATTACTGTAAAGTCGGGTTTGAAGCAAATGAGGGAGAAAAGAGTAGGTCGAAGTCTCACCAAACATACCTTTGGTCTCCTCCTTTGCCTTCGTCGATTCTCTGCACTAGCTTCAAGTCCAACTCGAGCTGAATATGCTTGCTCCGATTCGATTATCTTGCGCCGCAAGATCACAGGATTTTTCTGAAGAATCAATCGACAAAATGTCAAAGATGATTCACTTCAGTGAATAGAGAAAAATGATCGTTTCTAAGACTACGATCGAATGCAAGCATTCGACCGTAGTCTCGAGGACTACCCGGTGGGTGCACTCAGCGTGCCCCCTGGTCTTATTCAAACGGTGTCGACGATCGACCAAAAAAAGGAGAGTCGACCGATCGACCCAAACTTCTTGGTGTAATCAGCGCGGTGATCGACCACGATCTGGGGACTACACCCGATGGGTGCACTCGCGTGATGCTTGGTTTGGCTCCATTCGTTTCAATCGGTGATGATCAATATTTACTTATAAAGCCTAAGGCCGATTGCGGTGATCGACCTTAGCCTTGGGACTACACCCGGCGGTGCACTCAGCGTGCCCCGCTAACACGGAGTTTTATCAACACACCCTTTGGGTGGTGCTATAATTCGAGAAAGAAAAGTTTTGATAGCATATCCCTAACGAGAGTGGTGGTCGTGACACGAGCGTTGCTTTGAAGGGTGGAGCTGGCGTCGTAAGCTGCTTGGCTCGCATCGAGCGATCTTCACTGCTCCATCATGATCCCTTGGCGGATCGCCTCCTTGACAACACTAGCTTGGTCCTCCGGGGCGTGGTGCGTGGCGAAAGCGAAGCTGCCCAGCACTTTCGGCGAAGTGGGTGAGCACTCGTCAGCGGCACGCAAGGACCGCGGTATGTCAGTGCTGGCCTCCCCTTCGTCGCCATGATCTCGGCGCCGTCGCATCTTGGGCTGCTTTGCGGTAGATGCCTTCTGCTCCTCCTATACCTCAATGGTTCCTCATCCTCATCATAAATCGTCGGGAAGGGTGATAATGTCATTGGTTGGAGCTTGAAAAAGAGTCAAAAGTCGAGAAACTATGAGTCGATCGACTAAGAACGAATTAAAGATCTGATGCAGGGTTTGAGGTGCTTGCGTCCTCCATCTCATGGTCCTCGGCCTTGCACGAGGTTTGAATCGCGACAGCGAACTTCAAAAATCGATTGACGATTCAAGTATCAACCCGAGCGAAATTTATGCAGAACAAGAAGACTTAAGTGATTTGTTTACCCTGATATGGTGGGGATGGACACCTTCATTTTGGCAAAGGCTTGGTTGGCCTCGTGAGACTACCTTTGCTTGGCGCCTTCTCGATCGGCACGGAGAAGCGGTCGAGGCGTTTGGTCATTGCTGAGGCGATCATAACTCCTACAGCGTTCGGTCGAAGGATCGTGCACAAGTTTGACCGCCTTTCCGGCGGTGGTGCAACCTCCTCCTCTTCCTCCTCTTCTTCATCCTCGTCATCATCATCGTCGTCGTCATCATCCTCGGCGCGTCTGAATCCCACTCTTCTGGCTCTCGCCCCCGCTTCCCCTCCTCGATTCGAACTGGCGCCATTGGGCATTGAGTATAGCTCGGTAAGGGCACAGAAGCGTCAGCGAGCTCAATCGACCAAATCGCGAAACACATTGGCGGATATACAATGGAAGCGAGCAAATGTACCTTATGCAGGCGCTATTATGGTCAAGTGGAGAAATCCTCCGGGATCGCGAGGTTGTCCTTGTTCGATGATCGCAGCCATCCATCTTTCCACTATGGCGTCGTCATTGCCTCCGGGTTGTGAGTCTCGTCTTGAGTTCCATGATACAGCCACATCGGTGGCTCCGGAGCTGAAAAATTGGATCGCCTCGAAGAAAAACCTCCAAGAGGTCCATGCCGATCACACCGTCCCGAACCAGCTGTACCACGCGATCCATCAACATCTTCATCAGCTCTCTCTCTGGAACCACCTTGGGGAGGAGGAGTGCATTCACTCGACTCATGGTGAATGGAGGAAGACCACTTTCATTGTCGGCGTCGACTCATTACAGCGATAGAACCGAGGTCATTGCCAGCCCTGACCGACTTCGGGAAAAGACATAATTGGGAAGGTGCTCTTATTCCTCAATTGGATTCCTAGGCCCCTTTGTCTGAACTACTTGGGTCTTCTCATCACGGGACTTGCTTTCTTCACGGTCGAGGCGACATGTGAAGATATACTTGAACAAACCCGGTCACGGTCGGCGAGCCGGAAGTTTTTCGCACATAGACACAAATGCAGCAAGATCGTAATGGAGTTTGGAGTAAAATGGTGGAGTGGGCCCCAAAGAAATTGAAAGCCATGAAAAACACTTTCGGCGGGGAAAATCCTCGATCAACATGGGTGGCGAGAGCACACACTCACCCTCCTCCATTTGGGGTTGCCACTCTTTGCGGGGAAGCCTTGCGGCACGCCGTGGGGATCAGCCGTCGTTGGCCATATCGAGGAGATCCTTCTCACGATGGTCGTGGATCAATCTCCTGGACCCAGCCCTTGACAAGCGGGATCTCGGCGAGAACGCTGTGGCTAGTGGATCTCCCTCCGCCTTCTCGACGCCCGGCGCCTTCTCGCCGCCGGCGCCTTCTTCGCGTGCTCGGCGCGCCGTCGTCTCTTTGCCCATAACGCGCGGCGAAGAGCGCGAAAGGAAATAGCGAGGCGGCGGCGATTGCGGTGGGAGAATGGAAAGCGAAGGAGGAAAAACGGTACTATCTGAAACCCTCACGAGTTGCATTTATAACATCCCTTCAGTGGATGACATGTGGACGAGCAATCAATCATATCGAAACGAGTTGCCTTTGCGATCGTGGCGGAAAAGCGGTAGCGGAGATCGGCGTCCTGTCATGTCCCATCCGGCGCGCGGTCGTTCGCCAGCGCTTCCCCAAATTCGTATCCGCGAGAATCCATGAAGCTGCGGATCGACTTGCCAAGTGCTAAGTTTCTTGCGATCCATCGTTAAAGAACAGCGAAGTATAAAGATCACTTTCGACTAGAGAACAAGAATGGATCGAGTTGGTGAAGAAAAAGTTGCTTGTTATCAGCGAGAAGATCTTGATCGAGAACAACACATAGCCCGATAAGCAAAAGACAATGGGAAGCAGCGTCAACTCCTTCCTCCTCAAGCCTCAATCCATTAGGGGCTAATGATGGATTCATGTACCTAGGGTAGGGTCATAGGCCGACCTAAATGTCCTACCGAGGGACACTCTTAGAAGATCATCTTCGATCGACCAAAGAGGAACCCACTCGGTATTTGGAAGGACTTCGACCATGGAAGACTCACTTTCGACCATGAAGACACACTCGACCACGAGAAGGTCGAAGGCACTGCAGCATAGCGGCTTGTAATTGAATAGACTTAATGATAGTTAAGGCACTTTATGAGGCGTTACGATGCGCCCAGGCTTAATGTACTTTAACCTCTCCATTATGTGGGCTGGCTGGGGTCTGGCGCACTCTATATAAGCCACCCCCTCCACGAGATAGGGGTTGGCACTCTTTAACAACAATACACATAATCCACTCGACCGCCTCGGGGCTCCGGGGCGTGGGGCTTTTACTTCCTCAGAAGGGCTGAACTTCGTACATCACTTGTGTTCACAACCTCTCCACAGCTAGGACCTTGCCTCTCCTTACCTACCCCCCACTCTACTGTCAGACTTAGAACCACGACAATCCATAGATGGATCTGGATTGCCTTGCTTTATCCTCCAATATGTCTCGCAAGTCAGTAGCGTTCCCTCTTAACCCGTACTTTTGGGCGGCGCGAGTGCAGTCTTGGTGGGGGCACTGGATGCCTCTCATCCGCGACCACGGGGTGGTCGATTCGACCATATCGTCTTGTTGGTGATGGAGGTATGTATACTTACTCCTCTAATCGAGGAAGCAGCTTGCGTCTTAGGTAACTTTGGAGGCGTTGAGTTTATACTCTTGACGCGAGGACCTCGGTCCATCGACCGGCCAGCGAGTCTTGATCAGCTTGGGCTGTTGCTGCTTTTCTTTAGGCTATTTCTTTGTGGCGATAAGCCAGCGAAGCGCTCTTGTTCGGCAGGATCCTCAGTGCAGCGAATTCATCATCGTTGAGGCTTGCTAAATCTTCGGAGGAGGCATATAGTTATGATCCTCAACCTCTTAAATCTGCCGCCCTCTCGCGAGGGGCTTTATACCCATCCTCTGCTTATTTGAGTCTTCTTTGGAGGGATTGTCTTCGGCACTCTCGGAGTATTATTATCTCTGTCGGAATCTCCATTCTTCTTTGTGGCGGGATTTAGAAAGCGGCCTTGTGGCGTCGGCGTTTGGGCTGCTTCTTTAGAGAATCTGCCTCGGCTGCTTCTTCGCCATCCCGTCTTTTGGGGTGTCCACCATATATATATAAGTATGGCGAGGTGGTCTTCGGTGCCACTGGCGCTGGTTCTTGATAAATCTCGGCATCGTCGTCCATAGCGTCGATGTCGTCGATCAAATAGTCTAGCATGTCGGTTAGATAGGTCGGCAGTGGCTACAAAGTGGGTGGTGGGTGGGCTCTGAATTTCTCCGTCGTCCGTACCCCAAGCCCCGGTGTCAAAACCGGCGAGATCTCGATTAAGGGTCCGGCTGTGCGTCTAGGCGGATGGTAACAAAACACGAGGACAGTGTTTTACCCAGGTTCGGGCCCTCTCGGCGGAGTAAAACCCTACGTCTGCTTGATTAATATTGATGATATGGGTAGTACAAGAGTAGATCTACCGCGAGATCAAGGAGGCTAAACCCTAGAAGCTAGCCTATGGTATGATTGTTGAGATGTAATGTTAGTCCTATGGACTAAGGCCCTCCGGTTTATATAGACACCCGAGAGGCTAGGGTTACCAGTCGGTTACAATGGCGGAGATCTACATATCCGTATTGCCAAGCTTGCCTTCACGCCAAGAGAAAGTACCTTTCGGACCACGAGCGAGTCTTCAATCTTCTATCTTCGTGGTCAGGGAGTCCGGCGGATATTGATAATCGGCTGTCCGGACACCCCTAGTCGAGGACTCCCTCGGTAGCCCTGAACGGTCTTCAATGATGATAAGTCCGGCGTGCATAATGTTCGGCATTGCAAAGGCGGGTTCCCTCCTTGAAAAATTCGGAAGATAATGAACACGAGGATAGTGTCGAACTCGCAAAATAAATTCCACATTCCAGCGTAGAGAATAAAATATACACTTAACTCAATCTGGCGGCGTATTATGCGGCGTGACATCACACCGCAGCCAAGCCCTTGTTTGGATCGTTTTATTATTCGCCTCGGCGCGTTTAGCGAAAGCGGTTTCGCTTAACGCGTCTGTCGAGCGGATCGTGTTCCTTTTATCAGGATCCTCATCAATACGTGCGTGGGTAACCCAACGTTCCGTCGCCCGCCTCCTCTACCGAAGGGAATCTCAAGCAGTCCGCGGAGGCGGCCCTTAGTATTATTTCCCTTTATAAGAGGACCAAGGCACTGTCCTTGTCTTTCAACCTTACATCGAATCTTTCCTCTGCTCCGGTTCCAACACCTAGAGCTTGATTGAGCACCTCGGATCCCACAACAATGTCGGCTCCGACCTCGGGGCGGTGGATGCCCTCCTCCGTTATGGAGGAGGACATATTGAAGTGCGAGGCCAAGTGCACAGCCTGAGTTTGCTGCCAGGTTGCCCGAGGGCGAGGCCGTGCCAACCGAGCCCGGCGAATCGTCGTTTCGCATCTCACCTCCGTCGAGATTAGGCTTCAGCGGATCCTTCGTGAGGGGCTCTTATTCTACTCTGGGCTGGACTTCCGACTTGGCTCGGAGTCCATCCTCCATATCTCGCATTCATCATTGTCTGCGAAGCCTTCCTCGCGTCATCCCCCACTTGGCTGTGGCTGAAAACATTTAAGTGGAGCGAAGATGATGGGGCGTCAAAGCGGAGTCTTGTGAGGCGACCATAGCGGGAAGGTCGATGCCCGTGGCTCGAAGGTTCCTTCAAGAGGCGAGGGATTGTGGCAGCGGGTGGTTTACATCACCGTTCGAGGCGACAAGCAAAAAGCCGCCGCCCTCTTTCACCGGGACCTCACGGCGGTGATGTCGTGGGTCGACCAAGGAGCTCAGCTGGGGGCGTCCAGGGCGTGCCGCACTCTGAGGCGGTTCGAGACCTCCAAACAAGGGAGATCGACCTGGTCAGAAAGCGCGGAGTCATGCTAATCGGGCACCTCCTACCACCAAGCGTCGTCCTCTCCGTTTATGGAAGTTCAATCTGGAGGGACCTCGTATCCTCCGGCATTTCATGGGTGCGACACCCTCGGAGATGTCTGAGCTGTTCTTGGACCCGGTGGCGTGTCGGATTCGGCGAGGATCTTTGGACTAAGCGCGATCGCCGGATACTCGGTAAATAGCTCAAAGTCCGGACATTACATTTGTATGCCTTTCAAAAGATCGTCTCGACACTTTATTCTTCTGAGGAATGGGTGGCACAATCAAGGTTGATAAGGTGTCGGCCCCCCTCGAGAGACGCCTTTGGAGCTGTCTTTGGTCGAGAATGTTGGAGGTTCGCCCGGAGCGGCGGGGAGATAATGGAGCTAATACTTGCCCGAAGAAGCGACGAAGAAGGAGGAACCAGGATCCCTCCCTTGAGAGGAGAAGGACGCCTCAGGAATCCGGTCAAAGCCCTAAGCGTGGGAAGAAATCCTCCACGAAGTCCGTCGTCCGAAGAATCGGACGGACGCAATCATCGCCGAAGGCCAGCCCTCAACGAGCGTGAGTATGAAAGAAATTAATTAATAAGGAATACCTTCGTTTATGTACATGAGTAACGAAATATTTATATCGCAGTTCGGATCTGCAGCCGTCTCGAGATGAGTTCATCCTCGGGGATCTTCTTCGGAGATGATGGAAAGCCATCGCCTCCATCTGCCGCGCCCGAGATAAGCGAGCAAGCCGAAGTGTAAATCACGGGGCGTTCCCAAATCCGGAGGGCAAAGAGTTCAACACCCACGAGTCGGTAGGAGGCGAAGAGTTTGCTTGAGGCGTCCATTTGAAGATCACCGTGCGTTAATGCGTATGGTGATTGGAAGAATTCGTCGTGGCGGATGCGTGTATGCTGCCATGAGCTTCTTTGGCGGGATTTGAGGTATGCAAAATAAGCGCACCCTTTGTTGTTTTAACGGTTTGTGCATATAAAAATCATACTGTATAGATAGTAGCCCGAGACTCGGTAGGTTGTCGAAGGCGACAGCATCCGAGGATCAAAATCTAAACATCTCGGGTAATTAATACCGCCGTTACGTCTGGTGTGGATAGTCAGGGGCGGCCGGACTGATCGGTTCTTGGCCCGAGTCGACAAGCTGGACATGGCGGATCTTGATATCGCACTTGTCAATCAGCGACTTGGCGAGTTGCAAGGTAAATAAATTCTCTGCAACGCTTTATTGAGTGGGTTAAAGCCCTCCTCGATAAGTTTTATGTTGTTTATCTGAGCAGTCTTCTTCTGTGGAAGCCTTCGGGCGAGCTTGCACAAGATAAGGAGCAAGCCGAAGGGTGATCTTATGCTACCCTTGGTGACGAAGAAGTTGAAGGCGAAAGGCTGCGCCTTGCCTAAGCGAGCGGAGGTGGCGAAGTGGCCAAAATTAAGGATGCTACCGGCCGTGGCGGAGGCGGAAAAGGCGCCCTGTCGGATCGGGAAGACCGAAAAGGCCACTTGAAGCCAAGGATGCCAGCTCTGCTGTCACGGGCTATGAAGGAGGATGCTCATGGCCAGGAGAAATCGTGGTTGGCAAGCCTTTTCTTATCGTCGCCGGTTTATGGATGCCAAAATGCGCTCAATTTGGTAATTTGTGGAGTTCGGAGGATCCGTAAATGGACTTAGGCTGCGAGTGCGGTGATCTTAGATTAAGCACTTTAGACCAAAGGGGATCCGGGCGGAAGAGTTGTATTAGTCTCAATTCCACAGCCGGATCGCGCTCTTCCTCGTGACGGACGGGTTGGCGAATGGGCGAACCCAGATAGGCTGTCCGTCTTGGCTATAGCCCGACATCCGTGGCCCATATGCGGCGGGGAAGGTCCAAAGCGACAAGCTACTTTGGCTTATTGCAGCAATTCCTTGGTGCGGTGCATATAAGGAGATGAAGCGGTCGGCTGCGCCAGTGCGGATGGCCCTTGCTTTCGTGTGAAGGTGCATTATCGAGATGGATGCCGCCGTTCTTGCCAGAGTCGGATAAAAGCCGGCTCCTGCCGAGCACTTACCGGAGAAGTCATGCGGCGGTGCTTTCGTAAAAGTTGGTAGCGATGCTCAAAGAATGTAACGTTCAAATGAGCGTAGTACCTTATAAATCAATGATTATAGTATGAATGCTTTTTATACTTGTGCTTCCAAGTTGTAAAACTTCTCCTTTCGACGTTTAAGTATACTTGTGTATAACTTTGAAAGATCACGATCTTGACTTGCCCCTCGCACAAGGTCTTTGGGGTGTTACGCCAAAATGGCGGCGTTTTCACGCTTTAATCCGGCGTGTCGGTCTGTTATAAGGAGGTGGTAGCGTGCGAAGCGAAGGCAATCGGACTATAATGCTTTATTTCTTTCACTTAGCGATTGGAGCTCGAGGGTGGGGCTACGATATAACCCCTAGTGACACGCACATCTCGGTTCGAAGTGCGTATGTGCCTGACGGGAAGCGGTCCCGTCAGCGAAATTCTAAACATTCCGGCGGTCGATCAAGTGGTGACGGACTCTCGCTACATCATGACGGATCGGTTTTCGGCTTTCTCTCTTGAGGTGCTTTCGCCAGGCTGAGGGGCTGTCGCGATAGTTCTCACAGTGCGCGTTAGCGGGTGATCTGAGGCGTAAAGGCAGCAAAACCGAGGCAGGACAAAGCCAACATTTGACCAAAGACATGATTCGGGCTGATGCATATAATGCCTAACAGGGCGCGCGAACACTCCGAAGGTGTTGGACTTTATGATAACGGGCAGAATTATGCTTGAGCCCTAGTGTCAGGTATGGGCATGGTCTTCTAGTGGCCCGATGCCAAGGCGAGGCTCCGTTTGGCTATAGAAGGAAGCCAAGGAGAGTAACAACAAGAGGCGATGATAAAAAGGTCTCTGGGGGTCTTAATCTGAAAGAATCCTTGCAGCGGGTCCCTCTACGCGTCTGCGCTGTGTCTCCGTTCGCGCCATTATCTGGATGGGTAAGCACGTTGTTCATCTGTAGAAAAGAGGAGCGTTTAGTTGTAAAACAGCTCGTGCAAAAAATTTACAAAAGAATGAACATAAATAATTGAATCAAGGTTAATATGAAACCACGGTTGGTTGTGCGCAGCCCGTGAGAAGGGTATCTTGACTAGGGGCCCCTAACTTTTGAGTCGGACTCGTCTATCCAGTCCGGGGTCTTTAAAGTGACCCTCGCCTTTGAAATGGCGCCATGTGGACCGGGCATCTTAAGTGTAAGAGGCGTAATCGCGGTATGGCGTTAAGCGGACAAAAGCCTTCGTCCCAATAGTGCTTGATATTCACTTTTAAATGGGGCGATATGGAAAATTAACTTTCGGCGTCGAAATTGTTGACAACGAACCGACTTCTAATAATATTGAGCATGTGCACTTGGCGTAAGGGCTGGCGTAACTCCTTTGAAGGAAGTGCGGTACGTGTTCGAATTTTAGTAAGGTCTATCCCCATCGGCCGGATTGTGTTTGAGTATAGCGAGGTTTAAGTCCTTTGCCTCCGTCCATTAGGGCGTTTGTGAATGTAGTCCGTCTATTCGGATTCAATATCGAGAGTCCATCCAGCGTTTGAACATACGGAATAATCGGTGGTCGAAAGTGATTGGTTTTGATATCAATCTCTATGGTTTCTTGGGCTGGACCGTGCGAAGCTCTTTTAGAAAGTGCCGCCTTTGTTTTCCTGTCCTCACATGAAGTGAGTTCTTGCTTTGACCCCTTGTGGGAAAGTCTTTTGTTTTCGGTGCCTATTTGTGGGGTTTATCTTCTTAAGCTTGTAGCGTCGAGCCCCTTTGTTCGGCGTTTAGTCGGCGGACTGTTTGAAAACCCAACAATCCTGTGGGTGTGATTTGCGGGCCTTGCAGAATCTTGTGGATTTGACATATCCACCCGAATTTTGTGTAGGTTAAACAGTTCATATTTGTCATCCTTGAGCTGAGCTTTATTATTTGGCCGTGAGCTTTTAAATCCGGCGTTGGCTGCCGTGCTCTTTGGGCTTTTCTCTTTATTCGGTATTTGCTCTTTTACTGCCGTGATTTTCCATTCCATCTCTTATCTCGGATGTACTTGGGTCGGTGGTGCTGCATCTTGCCAGCCAGCTATCCTCTCTGCCTGAAGCGGGTCATGAGGCTTATTGTCTGGTCATTGTCCTCGGTTTCTCTTGACCGAGTGTCGGTGAGCCATTCGTCTCGGACATTGTGCTTAAAAGCTGCTAAGGCTTGGCGTCCGGACGATCGACTATTTGGTTCTTTTAGTAAGAACCTGTTCGAAATTTCATGTGACTCTCCGGGCTGTTGAGTTATGTGACTTAGGTCATGCATTCGGAGGCGGACATAAGTCCTTGAAAATTTGCTCTAAATGCTTCCTCGAGCTCTTCCCAACTTGATATTTTGCAGGAGGCTTTTGAGCCAATAGCGGGCTGGCCCTTTGAGCTTGAGGGTAGATATTTTATGGCGTGAGAGATCATCTCCTCTGGCCATATGTATATCACGATATATAGTCTTCTATCTGAGACTCCGAGTGCATTGTTCCATCGTGGCTTCTATGTTTATGGGTTTAAACCCTGCTGGGGAATTCGTGATCCGGCACCTCGTCGATGAAACATAGTGGGTGTCTGGCGCCCTGTGCTTATGCGTGCCGCTATCGTCGGACATAGCGTGTTCCTTTGCTTATTGGGGCTGTCTTTTTAGGGTCGGCGTAGATGGACTGGCTGGAGTCATTGGACGGTGGGGCTTTATGGCCTCCTCGTCGGTCTGAGGAGCAGCTTGCGCTTTGGGTAGCTCTTGATTGGTGGCGTTGCCGTGTTTATCTGCGGTTTTGAGTACTTTGCTCCATCTTATTAGGGCCGCGTCTTCATTGTGTTGAGCTTCCGTTTTTCTTTCTTCAAGCTTCTCTTTGTAGCGATGAGCCTGCGTTTGAAAAGCTATTGTTGACGGGCTCCTCGAGTTAAATCGTCATTGAGCTTGTTTCGTCTTGGAGGAGGTATATAGTTGTGATCCTCGACCTTTTCTTTGCCGCCCTTCGTGAGGCTTGCTTACGCATCCTCTGCTGGCTGAGTCTTCTTTGGAGGGTTTGTCTTCGGCACTCTACGGGGTATTGTTATTTCCGTGCGGAATCTCCATTCTTGTTGTGGCGGGATTTAGAGGCGCCGCGGCGTTGACATTTGGGTTGCTTCTTTAGAATCTTCCTCCGCTGCTTTTTCGCCATCCCCTTCTTTTGGGGTATCCACCATGTAGACATCGTGCGATGAGGTGGCCTTCCGGTGCCCTATAGGCGCTGGTTCTGATAAATCTCGGCATAAATCGTCCATAAGCGTCGATGTCGCCGAGTCGTAGTCTAACATGTCGGTTAAATCCTCGGCGATTGGCTACAAAGTGGGTGGTGGGTGGGCTCTGAATTTCTTCGTCGTCCGTACTCCAACCGTCTTGGCCATAGTCGGCCGAGATTCTCGATAGCGAAGATGCTTGAGAATTCAGGATATCGTAAAAAGCGAGTCTTTGGAAGATGTCATGGCGGTGAATTCCATAACGGCCAATCTGGATTTAATTAGCGGGCGCGGGAGGTTGAGTCGGTGAGTCGGCGCCTCGGGATCACGAGTTTGCGAGGACAAGATTGGTATTGGCTCCATCGCCGTAGATGTTGAAGCCCCTAGGCGGTGTCTATCCACCGGCCCTCGTCATGAGCAATCGGCTCGGGCTAATGCCGGGAGGCGGGTTAATCTTGACCTCAAAAGCCTTTGTCGTGGCGAGCTAGATCATGCCCATAAATCCGCGGTCTGCGTGGCGGCAGCTATAGCTCGAGTCCGTCGAAGATCAAGTCTCCGTGGTCGTCGGTAGTGAAGTTCAAGCTTCGAATCGACTGGCGGCGAAGCGTAGCTTCGATCTGCTCGGATGGCCAAGAATTAGCCCTTGATTAAAACTGCCGAATCTGAAGATCTGTCGGGGAGAAAAGTCTCACCACAGGACAGCGTTGATGGTTGAAGATGCCATCGAGCCTATCGGTGGCGACCACGGAGGAACTCTCAATGAAAGCACCAATGTCGGTGTCAAAACCGGCGGATCTCGGGTAGGGGTCCCGAGCGTGCGTCTAGGCGGATGGTAACAAGGGGCGAGGACACGATGTTTTTACCCGAGTTCGGGCCCTCTCGATGGAGGTAAAACCCTCGTCTGCTTGATTAATATTGATGATATAGGTAGTACAAGAGTAGATCTACCGCGAGATCAAGGAGGCTAAACCTAGAAGCTAGCCTATGGTATGATTGTTGAGATGTAATTTTAGTCCTATGGACTAAGGCCCTCCGGTTTATATAGACACGGAGAGGCTAGGGTTACAGAGTCGATTACAATGGTAGGAGATCTACATATCCGTATTGCCAAGCTTGCCTTCCACGCCAAGGAAAGTACCTTCGGACCACGAGCGAGTCTTCAATCTTCTACCTTTGTATGCAGGAGTCGGCGGATATTGATAGTCCGGCTGTCCGGACACCCCCTAGTCCAGGACTCCCTCACCAACCATCCTGGCCATAGTCCGGCCAGGACTCTCCTGATAACAAGAGGTGCTTTAGTGAATTCAGGATATAGCCAAAGGCGAGTATTGAAAGATGTCCGCGGCGGTGAATTCCATAACCAGCGCCCAATCCGGATCGATTGGTAGGGGCACGGGAGGTTGGAGTCGGTGAAGTCGGCACCTCGGAATCCACAGTTCGCGGGGACAAGATCGGTGTTCGGCTCCATCGCCGTGGATGTTGAAGCTCCAGTGGCGTCTATCCACCGGCCCTCGATCACAGGCGATCGGCTCGGGCTAATGGCGAAGCGGATCGTGTCGCGACCACCAAAGCCTTTATGACGTGGCGAGCTAGATCATGCCCATAAATCCGCAGTCTGGCGGCGCTTCGGTAGTAGCTCGAGTCCGTCGAACCAAGTCTCCACGGACATCGTCCGTGAAGTTCGCTTCCGAATCTGACTGACGGCGGGGGTAGCTTC
>JAHHZJ010001696.1:0-44258 GCA_021437245.1 Aegilops speltoides
ATTCATACTCCTCCTTCCATCTATATAGGCGTAATGAGATTTTTAAGACCGCCTTTGACTATTGACAAGATTAATAGTACATGACATGCACAATGTGAAAATTATATCATTGAAAGAACCTTTCACTGAGATGAAGTTAACGGTGTGCTTTGTGTAAGTTGCATGTCATATATCATTGCTCTAATATTTGGTCAAAGTTAGCATCGAAAAACGCATTAGGCCCTATATAGATGGAAGGAGGAATAACTGAATAACATTTGTATAGTAAAGCAGGCAAGACTCTCTCTTTGTGTGGTGTGAATAGTTTTATTTTTTCATTTTCTTTTGGTTGAGGAAGTGCGAATTGATTTGGTACATACAAGTACAATATTACTACGTTAGGCTTGTCCTAAAATTCAACCCGCATCATGTTATATCGAAAATTCAGATATCGTGCTCCCAAAACTGGCGCCTTCACAACCAGCGCCTTGCTATCCCGAAATTACAGCAGCGTGAAAACTCCCTCCAGCTGCCAAATTCCGACCGCGAAATCCCCTTCTAACCCTGAGGCGAAAGGGCGCTAGTTCAAATCGGTGGGGGTACTTTTGTAACACACCCTACATTTTGGACAAGCGCGTCCCTAAGTCATCTTCACCCCTCCCATCGCCCCTTTTAGCCATTCGAAATCCCGAGGCCACCATAACCTCTCCGCTCATGAAAACCCACCCTCCTCCGTCCGCCCGTCACGGCTGCCCAGCGGAGCCTCTTCCCCGACAGCGTCGTCCACATAACAACTTCGGCGTCCTCGTCCACCTCCCGGATGAGGATCCGTCGTCCATCTCGCCGTTCCGCCGGTTCAGCCGCCCGTCCTCCACCTCCAAGGAGCTGCTCGGCGATCGCCTCGTCTATCGCGGCTGCTCCATCCCCACATGCCGCCTTAACCTGCTCCACGGAACGCAGCATCCTCACCGATTCCTCGGACGAAGCCGAGGCCTACTCGGCACCACCAAAGAGGTTGTACACTCATCGCATTGCACCTTCTCCTTAACTCGACCTCCCGGCGCCGACGGTGCTCCATCCCGCACCCCTATGGAGCGGCTACCTTGAAGATGGCTCTGCGGGCGACATCTCCACGGCGGCTCTCCCCCAGTGCGAGGCCCCTTTGGCGGTGGCGTCCATACCAGCCGGATCTGCTGCTGCTGCTCAGGCTCTTGCTCGCTCGATCGCTCGCTCGCCCAGCTGCTGCTGCTGCTCTCCCCCTCACTCGTGCTCTTGCTCTGCTCGATTAAGCCACACTTGATCGTTGAATCGACTTTTGGGTCGATCGATTTTCAGGGTTGGGGGGCTCATGGAGTTAAGGAAGAACCACCCGTGGCGGGGACGGGGCTCAGAGGTACCCCACTATCTATCTTAGGGTTGGGGTGGGGGCTAGAGGCTGGCTGAGGCGGCGGTGGCGAGTTGTTTGAGGCGGTGAGGGTGGCTGTGGCGTCAGTTCGGCCGGTGGTGGCGGCTCGAGGTGCAGGTTGAAGATGAACCATGAGCCCTCCTAAACTACATGTCAAGTGCCTCTCTGCTACCATTGCGTTCGATTTCGATAGTAGCATTGATTCCTGATAAATTTCAGTTTGACAGTTAAGTTGAGTCAGCAGTTTTTACCTCATCTGTTGTAGTCGGTGGTTTTTGGTGATGTTAATTTTACATCCATTTTACATCATCTATTGGAGATGCTATTAGAATCCTACTTGAGATTGATGATGTACGTCTTGTCTTGCTTCATCCTTGACGTCTTCGGCTCACGGAGCTGCTCCAACGACGAAGCGATCCATCTGTGAGCGGTTCCTGGGCGCCGTCTCTGATTCCTCAGATCTTCCTCCACACCTCCGACAGCCACCTCTACCTCAATTGCTTTAGCGACCAACCCAATGATCTTTGAGGTTAAACACGGCTCTGACAAGAGGTTGTACACTTGTTGAATCACTTATTACTATACATTCACGTTGATCCATTAGGGCTATTTTGGTTCAGCGGAAAAATGTCGATCCTTGGTTGTTACCATCACTCTAAATTTCTGCATGCTCTCCTTACATAATCTCACCATATTTTTTCGTATGCATGTCGGATATTGTACACAGTCATCTTGAACATGTAGAGAAAAGAGAAGAGTTTTTGCGGCAATACAATGTCATGCAGACATTGCTCCATGGTGGGTTCAATGGCAAACCATCCCACCCCTCTCAGTTGTAATCGAGAGGAAGATATACATTACGGCGGATTGAACCGGTGACCACTCCTATTTACCCCCAAGGTGTTTGCTCTACCTTGGCATGATGATGTTAGTCATATCATGCATATGTTGCCTTCTGAGTGCCTACTTTTGACATCATATATGTCATCTGCTTGGTTTAGACATGTTACGTAATGCCACCTATTTAGTTTCTATATCATATATGGGAATTATGCAGTCTCATGTCTTTTAGCCAGCCATAATATATGTGAAATGTGCAATGCCATCTGTTTAACCAGGCATCATATATTTGAATGATATCTTGCCCATCCTTTTCTTCATTACATTTCCATTTGTCGACAATGTTTGTACATTAAACTACTCTTCTGTGAATCAGCCATTTGGGTGGGAGATGGAAAAATCTGGAGTGAAAACAAGGCCTTGAGGAGCAGATAGTGCTACATGTCGAAGCAGATATCTTGTTGGGTCTGATAGCTCCTCGAGAGATGGATTGAGACAGATGACCATCCTATTCCCCCTTGAGGTGTATGCTCTAACTTGGCACGGTTATACTTCTCATATCATGCATACGGTGTCTTGCATTGCATAGTTTAGACATCATATACACTATATTCAACACCATGTTCTTAGTTCAGACATCATATCGAATGCCCTCCGTTTAGCATATAAATCACATATGTGAATTAAATGATGCGATCCTGATTACTTAGATAACATGTAGGTGAATTATGTCATGCGATCCTGTTTAGTTATTCATCATATCTTTGAATTATGTTATGCTATGCTATCCAGTTTAGATAGACATCATATATGTGAAATTATGTCATGCTATCCATTTTAGTTAAACAATATACATGTCAACTATTTCATGCCCTCTTTTTCCACTACCTATTGCATCATCTCTCATACAATGTACGTACATTCAACTATGTTTCCTGTTTATCAGCCATTTGAATTGGGGCGGGTGATGCGATATCTAGCGGAATAAAAACACGGTCTTCAAATAAGCGATTGCTACCTCTTGGTTGAGATAGCACCCGGTTATACATGCACAAGAACCAGCCCTACCACACATAACCCAAAATCTGCAGATTGTACCCCTCTGCGATGGACGGAGAAACGGTGATGGATTCATGTACCTAGGGTAGGGTCATAGGCTGACCTAAGCGTCCTACAAGGGTACCCTTAGAAAAATCACCTTCCGATCGACCAACGTGGAACCCTCGTGACTAGAAGGACTTCGACCATGGAGATTCACTCGACCATGAAGATACACTCGACCACGGGAGTCGGAAGGCACTCCATAGCATAGCGGCACTGTAATTGAATAGACTTAATGATAGTTAAGGCACTTTATGAGGCGTTACGATGCGCCCAGGCTTAATGTGCTTTAACCTCTCCATTATGTGGGCTGGCTGGGGTCTGGCGCACTCTATATAAGCCACCCCCTCCCGCAGGCGGAGGGGTCGCACCCTGTAATACTCACACACATAAACCACTCGACCGCCTCGGGGCTCGAGGGCGTGGGGCTTTTACTTCCTCAGAGAAGGGCCGAACTCGTTACATCGCTTGTGTTCACAACCTCTCCATAGCTAGGACCTTGCCTCTCCATACCTACACCCCACTCTCTTGTCGGACTTAGAACCACGACGGTTGGCACCCAAGTGGGGCGGTGTTTTAGCGATTTGTGGAGAAGTTGCGGTACTTCAGTACTTACGTCATGATGATTCTGGAGTTTTGGTTGAGGCGCGAGATCCGTCTCGGTGCTCTCACCTTTATGCGCCGGCGACTCGCGTGGCTCGAGGCTCCACTCGACATCGAGGCGCTCCCGTCCGCGGTGCGGCGCACTTTCGCGCATGTGTCGTGGCGTTACTGCTGCGGCAACCGTGACCCGTGTCGGTCGACTCCTTTATCGATCGCCCGCCGGTCTCCGGCAGCGCATAAGCGCTCTGGTGGTCGAGACTCCAGCGGTGGGTAAAGCCGCGGTGGCTCGCCGGACAGCCATCGCCCAGTCGCGGCAATTGAGCAGCGAGTCCCTCTGGCTGTTGGACTGTCGGTGGCTCCATAGAGCGCATCTGAATGCGATAGCGATGATCGATGGCGGAAATCCTCATGGTCGGCGGTCCCCAGATCCTCCGGCCGCTCATGGGGCGGAAGCGGCGGTGGAAAGCGATCCGTACAAGACCACGAAGAGTATCAGCCCAAGACACTCGACTCTCTGCGAGAGAGAGAGCTTCGCCCTTGAGGAACATGGATGCCTGCATACTCCCATCGCCGGAGAAACCCCGAGGCTCGCGCCTTGGAGGAAGCACGTTTAGCCAATGTCGCGAGCAGCTCGCTTGGAGAACCTTCAGCGAGCACTCGGCAATGTGCAGCGAGTTCTGAAGCCGTCGGCGTCGACTCTTCCCACCGACTCAGGTATACCGCCGCCAATTCAGAATTTAGCGGTGCAACCCGTATAGCGAGTCCATCCAGCCATCGATCGGAAGCTGGGAGAAGCAATCGGATCGAATTTACTCGAGCAGCGGGAGACGAGAACTCAGCCGTGTCGCGATCGCGCCGCAGAATTCCACGGTCGATCCGTCGCTGCGAATCTTTATTCGATCGGCTCCGATCCCGGATCGCCTCCGCGGCGGGAAGAAGCGCGACAACCGGCGAAGCGATCTGGAACCGATCGGCCGGGATGATAGGCGTTGAGTACCCATTTCCCCTCAGGAAGGTCTTACGCTCCTCGGCAAGAAGATAAGACGTCGATTCGATGCAGGCGAAGAGTTCGGTCGACCCGAGGAACCCGAGCCGATCGCGATCCATTATCGTGCAAGGCAGTCGGCGAGCAGAGCCCATCGGCGGACCGAGAGGATGCACCCACAAGTAGTCGAGTGCATGTTTACGGTCGGAGTGTTTTAGCGAGGGCTATCGAGGCTGCGATGATCCCCCAATTTCAGGTTGGCAGCGAATTGACAAATTCCTTTGGGGAGTCAAGCACGAAACTTGGCGAAAGATTACAGTGGCTGTTCAGATTGGTGGTGGGAGCGATGAGGTGGCCATGAAGCATTGCCCTCATGTTGGAAGGTTACGGGGCATGGCTGAATCGATTACCTCCTAGCGATATATACACTTGGGAGGATTTGTCGAGTGTTAAATCGAGAACTTTGAAGGAACCTACAAGCGACCGGCTGGCTTGACAGAGCTGCAAGTCGTGTCACGAAGACCAATGAGACTCTCAGAGTACATTGAGATGGATCACTCTGCACCATCTTGTGGAGAATGTGTCGGACCATCGGGCGGTTTCGCCTTCAAAGATGGCGTCAAGAATAGAAATTGAGTCTGAAGTTTGGTCGAGGCTGGCGACATGACCTGAGTCGAATGATGGAGATCGCTACCAAATGCATGTGGCGAGGAAGAAGACCGACTCGAGCGGCAAGTACAAGCCAAGTTAGTCGGGAGGAAATTCGGTCGGAAGCAAGCGGAAGCCGGGCGGCAGCTCTGGAGAGGCCACGGCCGTCACTCGGGGAAGTTCAAGGGAAGCGAAAGGATCACGGAATCCTAAGAAGTTAAGGATAAAGAAGGAAATGGCGTGATGGATATGCCATGCCATATTCACACGAAGAAAGATGAAGAGGGCAACATCATTTACCCAAAACACACCACTGCGCGGTCTAGACTCTGATCCGGCGGTTTAGGAAAAGCAGTCTAAGGACAAGGAGAAGAGAGCGAGACAAGGCGGAGACAAAGAAGGCGGTGAGGAAGAATATCCACATGTCAACTCCACTCGATGATCTTGAGATGTGGAAAGCAAAAGTCGTGAAAGTCATTAACCGTGAGGTGAACATGGTTGCCCAGTAAAACCAAGTTATGTGAAGTGGTCCCAAACACCCATCACATTCGACCAATCGATCATCCGACTCATATTGTCACCCACAGGCGGCAAGCTTTGGTGGTCGATCAATTGTCGAAGGCACTTTCGGTGTGAAAGTCTTGATGGATGGTGGTAGTGGGCTGAACTTGTTATATCTGAGACACATTGAAAGGGATGGGCATTCCGATGTCGGTGAGCACCGACAACATGAGTTTCCACGAGTCATACCGGGGAAGAAGGCCAACTCACTCGGCCAAATAGCTCGGGCGTGGTTTTGGTGATTCAAGCATTTTCGCAGGAAAAATTGACCTTTGAGGTTGTGGATTTTGAGTGCATACCACGCCATTTTGGGAGGCCAGCCTCATACGATTCATGGCTCGACCATGTTCGTGTACCTCAAACTGAAAATGCGAGGCCCCAAGGGGTGATCAACATCACGGCGATCGGAAAAAAGCGGAAGAGTGCTTTGAAGGGCTCAAAGATTGCCGACTCCCAAGTGTGAGTGGTGGTCGAAGAAGAATACAAGCAAAAGCGCGATCCAGTGATTTGTTGCGATCCAAGAAGCCGACCACAGAATCGCATTTGATCGTGCGGTGAGGCGAAACCAGTTCATATTCACCGGTGACCCCAATGCAGCCCGACCCACATCTCCCGACACTCGACCGAAATAGGAAGAAGCGCTCATCCGGTTCCTCCGTGAAGCTGGGACATTTCGCATGGAAGCCGGTGACATGCAGGTGTTCGAGGGGCTGGCTGAGCATCGCCTCCGAGTCGACAAGTCAGCAAAACCGGTCAAAGAGCATCTTCGACGGTCCACCGTCCAGAAGAGAAAGGCTATTGGTGAAGAAGTGACTCGACTGTTGGCGGCAGGATTTATCCGAGAGATATACCACTCCGAGTAGCTTGCTAATGTTGTCATGGTTCCCAAGAAGGACAACTCGCTCCACATGTGCATTGACTTTAAGCACATCAATCGGGCCTGCCCGAAGGATCATTTTCCTCTCCCTCGCATAGATCAAATCGTTATTTCGACGCGGGATGTGAAGATTGTCTTTTCTAGATGCATATTCCGGGTATCATCGAGATCCGTGCTGTATGGACCCGATGAAATAAAACAGCTTTCATCACTCCATTAGATTATACGCTATATCACCATGCCATTTGGCCTCAAGAATGCGGAGCCACATTTATGCGAATGATTGAAGTGTCTTCTCCTCAAATCAGTCGGAATGTGGGCGTATATGGATGATATCGTCGTTAAGTCGCGAAAAGGTTCCGACCTGCTTGCTGACCTCGCCGAAACATTTGCCAACCTCGGAAGATGCGATATCAAGCTCAATCCGTCAAAGTGCACATTCGGAGTTCTGGTGGAAAATTACTCGGTTTTCGTTTCGAGCGAGGATCGGCGCTAATCGAGAAGATCGGCACTATTCTCCGAATAAGCATACTGCGAGTGCGATGTCGAAGCTTCTTTGGATGCTTGGCGCTTTAAGTCGATTCATTTCACGACTCGGTGAAAAGGCATTGCCTCTTTACCGGTGATGAAGAAAGCGGACAAGTTGAGTGGACCCGAAGCTGATGCAGCGTTTGCGAGCTAAAAGCTCGCTATCCACCAGCCGGTGCTTCTGCTCCAATCAGCAAAGAGCCTCTGTTGCTTTATATTGCAGCCCAGGACAAGTCGTCGATCTGATTAACTACGATCGGCGGGAAGAGGAAGGAAAAGGCCTTCAAAGTTCAGCGCCCGGTGTATTATTTATGCGAAGTCTTGACTCCATCAGCGAGATATCCTCATTATCGAAGCTTGTGTATGGCATATACATGACCACGAAGAAGGTTGCTCATTATTTCTCGATCATTCTATCACGATTCGTCGTGACGCTCCTTTATCGAGATTACACTGTGAGGCATAACCGGTCGAGTGGCGAAATGGGCGATTGAACTTCTTCCCTTGATATCAAATTTGAGGCAAAAGCCATTAAGTCGAGCAATAGCAGATTTCCTCGCCGAGTGGATTGAACAACAGCAGACCGGTGAAGTTCACTCGGACATTGGACCATGTTCTTGATGGCTCTAAGATGTTGAATGGTTGGTCTTTGGGGTGGTTCTGGTTTCCCCGGAGGAGACAAGCTTAGATATGTGCTCGATTCACTTTGATTCCTCAACAATGAGGCGAGTATGAGGCCCTTTTATATGGATTGCATGGCCATCTCACTCGGCGTCCAAATGCTTTGATGGTTTATGGCGATTCAGATTTAGTGGTCGACCGGTGATGAAGGAGTGGGGCGTGAAAGCCCAGCCATATTTGGATCTTGCAATGCAGTGAGGAAGGCTGGGAAAAAAAGTTCGAGGGTTGGAGCTCCATCACATCCCCATTGAAAAATCAAGCAGCGAGATGACTGGCAAAGATAGGTTCCAAAGAAGCCATTCAGTGGTGTATTTTTGGAACATATACACCTCCGTCGATTAAAGACCCTTCACGAGAGCTCCACAGCCCAAGAGTGCCACAGATCCGGTGAGGTTGAGGTCTGGCGGTGGTCGACTTGGTCATGGAGGTTTTAGTGGTCACTCCCGATTGGACAATTCCTATATCGCATATATCACGAGAAAGAACTCCCGGAGGATGAGGAAGAGGCCCGGCGGATCGTCCGTCGATCCAAAGCCTTTACCGTTATCAAAGGACAGCTATATAGAAAGCCGGTGGAGTTGGTCAAAATGCATAACGCCGGAAGAAGGTCGAGTCATTCTCCATGATATCCACTCGGGGACTGTGGTCACCATCGTCCTCTCGGACCATTGTAGCCAAAGCATACCGAGCTGGATTTTCTTGGCGAGGCGAATGAGATGGCGAAGGAAATAGTGGACAAGTGCGAAGGATGTCAATTCTACTCAATATGTCACACAAGCATCGTCGACTCGAAGACCATTCGCTCGTCGGCCGTTCGCGGTATGGGGGTTGGACATGGTCGGTCCCTTGAGCGAATTCGTAGTGGTTTCACGCATGTCTTGGTAGCGATCGACAAGTTCACCAAGTGGATTGAAGCTAAACCCATCAAGAATCTTGGCGATCTCTGCTGTTTCCTTCATCGGAGGCGGCGTTCGATATGGAGTCCCTTACGGCATTATCACGAGATAATGGGTGAATTTTGACTCGAAGAATTCAAGGATTTACGCAGCGCTCAAGGCCGCAGTCGACTACGCTTGATCGCCCATCCATGATCGAATGGGCGAGCGAGAATGAGCCAATGGCTTAATCCTCAAAGTGTGAAACCCCGGTGATCACGAGATCTCAAGCATGCGGTGGAGCATGGGTCGACGAACTCCCTTGATGCTTTGGGGATTGCGGACCACACCTAATCGGTCGGCCGGAAGAACTCCATTCTTCTTGGTCTATGGAGCTGAAGCAGTCCTGCCGAGTGATCTTCTTCTAGCGCTCCCGAATTGAACTTTAGCAAGCGAAGCTGAGCAAGCGCGTCGGGGCGCGATCGACCTTCTAGAGGAGAAGGGAGATGGCTTTGATCCGTTCGACCATCTACCGGCAAGACTTGCATCGACTTTCGCGAGAAATGTGAGAGGTCGAGCCTTCCGGAAGGAGATCTAGTAGTCGAGTGGATCAGCGAAACAACATAAGCTCGCTCCTTCACAGGAAGGACCCTTCATCGTCACCAAGGTTCTCCTAGCAGGGCATATCGTCTCTACAACGCCGAACACAATATCGAAGAGCCCGAGCTTGGAATGCGGATCTGCTCCGCCCATTTTACATAAAGTTTTCACTCGGATGAGTTGTAATAAAATATACATAGTTCATGGATTTGAAATAATAGTGTCATGATTCCTTCATAATTTTTGTCACTTTTATTTTTGTCGATAAAATTTTCCCCGATGGGTGGCTTAGCAGCGAATCCGTTTAGCCTAAGTTTGTACAAATCCTACGAGTGGTAAGCCGGACTTCCCTTTCGAAGGCTTAACCGCGAATCCGCCGCCTAAGTTATAAAAATCCTCCAGGTGGTAAGCCGGACCTCTCACTCGGGGCTTAGCTGCAACCAGTGCTGCGCCTAAGATATAAGAAATCCTACGAGTGAAGAGCAAACCTCTCACTCGGGGGCTTAACTGCAGCCAGTGCTCGCCTAAGTAACTAAAAATCCTACGAGTGGTAAGCCGGACTTCCACTCGGAGGCTTAACTGAGTCAAGTACTCGCCTAAGTACAGCGTCAGCTCATAAGGAAGACGAGGCCAGGTCGGCTGCGACCCTCTCCTCCGAGCTACACCATAAGTATAACATGTGGGCTTGCAAGGAGGGGCGAGGTCTGGTCATTGCGACCCTCTCCTCGAGCTACACCATAAGTATGATGTCGCTTCATAAGGAGAGGCAGGTGCAGGTCATTGCTGGCCCTCTCCTCAGAGCCGCCACAAATACAGCGGAAATCCTATCAGTGAAGAGCAAACCTCTCACTCGGAGGCTTAAGCTGCAGCCAGTGCTGCGCCTAAGGTATAAGAAATCCTCTACAGAGTGAAGAGCAAACCTCTCACTCGGGGGCTTAGCTGCAGCCAGTGCTGCGCCCTAAGGAATAAGTCATTGCAGTAGGCATCTTCTTTGTGAACCTGCAAAGGGCAATTCGAGCCAAAAAGCAATCATATCCAAACATCAAATCCAAGTTTAGTCGATACCTAAAGGAACCAGAGTGCTCGGGCACTAAGCACATTAAGGTTTTATCGATTACAATTCCACTCGGCATCTGAGGCAAATTTAAAGTGTCGGACTTAAAGGAAGTTTTTACCCCTCTGTGGAGGCTGGAAGAACAACGAACTCATCAAGGTCGATCCCATCTGCGATCCGTGTAGCAGCAGCGATGAAAGTTTCCATGAAGGACTGAAGTCGTGTTTCTTGGTGTTGGCCACTCGGAGAATCCTTGGCTTATCTTCGTGCATCCTTGCGATGGACTCGCGCCGAGCGCGAGGCGACATCTGCGCCACACCGGGCGAGGACTTCTTCCCTCCTGCACTCGGTCGGGGCGGTGTTCGATCGAGCCATCGGTGACTCGAGGTCATTTTGGAGTGTCTCCCGGGCGGGCGTCGAGTCGATGCGGGGCGTAGCAACCTTCAGCCTCGCGAGGTAGTCCCGACAGCTGCAACCACGGGACTCGGTCGGAAGACATTCATAGCAACTTCATCATTCACGGGGAATTGCGAGGTCAAGGTTCAGCTCAAGTGGCTGGTTTCTTCTTCAAAGTTGCGACGAGAATTCTGCAAAGACAAAACCCGAATCAAGACAATGGTGAATGGGAACATCACAGTTGGAAGAGTTGGTGAGTGTAAAGACTACCTTGAGCATAAGGAACAATTTCTTAGCAAGACCACCGAGGAAGCCTTCGGGTCATTCTTCTTCCCGTCAGTGGTTGATCTTCTCGGTCGAGTGGTCTTGTCGACTTTCGGTTAGTCGACATCCTTGGTAGCAATTGCGAGCAGCCTTGATTGGTGTTGTCTGTTCGAGCTTGGTGACTGAGGCTAACTTCTCGTCAACAAGCTTGATCTTCTCAGACAGCTCAAGATCCTTCTTCCTCTGGGCCTCCTTCACCTTGCCTGCAAATTACAGCAAAGTCAGATTTGAAACAAATGAGGGGAGAAAGGAGTCGTCGAAGTCTCACCGAACATACCTTTGGTCTCTTCCTTCGCCTTCGTCAGATTCTCCTGCACTAGCTTCAAGTCCAACTCGAGCTGAATATGCTTCTGCTCCAGTTCAGTATAGCGCGCCGCAAGATCACAGGATTTCTACGAAGAATCATTCGACAAAATGTCAAAGATGATTCACTCCCGAGTGAATAAAGAAAAATCATACGTTTCTAAGACCACAGTCGAATGCAAGCATTCGACCGTAGTCTCGAGGACTACACCCGTGGGTGCACTCAGCGTGCCCCCCTGGTCCTATTCAAGACAAAGTCGACACGGTCGACCAAAAAAAAAGAAACTTCTTGGTGTAATCAGCGCGGTGATCGACCACGATCTCGGGGACTACACCGGTGGGTGCACTCAGCGTGCCCCCTGGTTTGGCTCCATTCGTTCTAGTCGAATGATGATCAATCTTTACTTGTAAAGCCTAAAGCTGACTGCCGGTGATCGACCTTAATAGGGACTACACCGGGCGGGTGCACTCAGCGTGCCCCGCTAACACGGAGTTTTATCAACACACCCGGTGGGTGACTGCTATGGATTTCGAGAAAGAAAAGAAATTTTGATAGCATATCCCTATGAGCAGGCGGTGGTCGGTGACTGAACATTGCTTTGAAAGCGGGCTGGCATCATAAGCTGCTTGGCTTGCATCGGACGATCTTCTGCTCCATCATGATCCTGCTTGGCATATCGCCTCCTTAGCAGCACTAGCTTGGTCCTCCGGGGCGTGGTGCGTAGTGAAAGCGAAGGTTGCCCAACACTTTCGGCGAAGTGGGTGAGCACTCGTCAGCGGCACATGAAGGGACACGGTATGTCAGTGCTAACCTCCCCTCCGTTACCAGCAGTCTCGGGCGCCGTCACATCTTGGGCTGCTTTGCCAGTGGACGCCTTCCTGCTCCTCCTATGCCTCAATGGTTCTTCATCCTCATCATCATCATTAAGAAGGGTGATAATGTCATTGGTTGGAGCTTCAGAAAAGAATCAAAGTTAGAAACTATGAGTCAGTCGACTAAGAACAGAATTAAGGATCTGATGCCAGGATTTGAGGTTGCGCGTCCTCCATCTCATGGTCCTCGGCCTTGCACGAGGTTTGAAGTCGACCTTTGAAGTTCCAAAGAATCGGTCGATTAATTCAAGTATCAACGGAGATAAAGCTTGTACAAAGCAGGAAGGCTTAAATAATATGTTTACCACGATATGGTGGGGATGGACACCTTCATTTTTGGCGAGAGGCTTGGTTGGCCTCGTAGACTACCCATTGCTTGGCACCTTCTCGGTCGGCACGGAGAAGCGGTCCGAGGCGTTTGGTCATTGCGGCGATCATAACCCCTACAGCGTTGATCGAAGGGTCATGAACAAGTTTGACCGCCTTTCGAGTGCGGTGGCGCAACCTCCTCCTCCTCCTCCTCTACTTCATCCTCATCATCATCGTCGTCGTCATCGTCATCCTCGTGCGTCTGAATCCCACTCTTCTGGCTCTCACCCCGCTGGCTTCTCCTCCTCGGTTTGAGCTGAGCTCCGTTGGGCATTGAGTATAGCTCGGTAAGGGCACAGGAAAGCGTCAAGGCGAGCTCAATCAACCAAATTGCAGGACATCTGAAACACATTCAACGGACATACAATGGAAAGCGAGCAAGTATACCTTTTACAGGCAGCTATTATGGTCGAGTGGAGAAATCCTCCTTGATCGCGAGGTTGTCCTTGTTCGATGATCGCGACCATCCATCTTTCCACTATGGCATCGTCATTGCCTCTGGGTGGACTCGAGTCTCGTCTTGGTTCATGATACAGCCACATGCGGTGGCTCGGAGCTGAAAGAGGCTGGATTCGCCTCGAAGGAAAACCTCAAGAGGTCCATGCAGTCCACCGTCCCGAACCAGCTGTACCACGCGATCCATCAACATCTTCACATCAGCTCTCTCCTCTGGAACCACCTTGAGAGGAGGGTTTGTTCACTCGACTCATGGTGAATGGAGAAGTCCACTCATTTGTCCGGCGTCGGCTCATTACAGCGATAGAACCGGTCATTGCCACCCCTGATCGACTCGGGAAAAGACATATTTGGGAAGGTGCTCTTATTCCTCACTTGGATTCCTAGGCCCCTTTTATCTGAACCACTTGGGTTTCTCATCACTGGACTCGCTTTCTTCACGATCGAGAGCGACATGTGAAGATGTGTGAACAAGCCCAGTCACGATCGACAGCCGGAAGTTTTCACACATGGATACAAATGCAGCAAGATCGTGATGGAGTTTGGAGTAAAATGGTGGAGCTGGGCTCCAAAGAAGTTCAAAAAGCCACGAAAGAAAACACTCGTGGCGGGGAAAACCCTCGATCGACATGGGTGGCCGAGCACACCTCACCCTCCTCGGTGAGGCTGCCACTCTTTGCGGGGAAGCCTTGCGGCCGTGTGGGGATCAGCCCGTCGTCGGCCATGTCGAGAGATCCTTCTTCACGATGGTCATTGGATCCAATCTCCTGGACCCAGCCCTTGACAGCGGGATCTCGGCGAAGACCTGCTGCGGTGGTGGATCTCCCCCGCCTTCTCGTGCCGGCGCCTTCTCCATTGCCGCGCCTTTTCGCGCGCTCGGCACGCCGTCTTCTCCTTGCCCATGGCCGCCCGGCGAAGTGCGCAAGAGAGAGTTCTTGAAGCGGCAGCGATTGCGTTAGGCGGGCGAAAAAGCGAAGGAGGAAAGCGAAGTCTGTCTGCGAAACCCTCACAAATCGCATTTATAACATCCCTTCGAGTGGATGGCAGGTGGACCAGGCGATCAATCATATCTCGAAACAGTTGCATTGACATGATCGTGGCGGAAAAGCGGCGTGGAGATCAAAGCGTCCATGTCTGTCCCGTCCGCGCGCGTGATCCGTTCCGCCAGCGCTTCCCCAAATTCGTATCCGCGAAATCTGCGGCGGCGGTCGGTCACTGGTGCGAGATTTTCTGCGATCCGTCGCTCGGGAGCCGGCAAAGTATAAAAGATCACTCGACGAAAGAACAAGAATGGATCGAGTCGACTGAAGAAAAGTTGCTCGTTATCAACAAAGAAGATCTTGGTCAAAGAAGACGCATAACCAGCATGCCAAAGTCCAACCGGAACAGCATCAACTCCTTCCTCATTCAAGCCTCGACCCATTCGGGGGCTAATGATGGATTCATGTACCTAGGGTAGGGTCATAGGCCTGACCTAAGCGTCCTACCAAGGGCACCCTTAGAAGAAATCACCTTCGATCGACCAACGTGGAACCCACTCGGTGACTAGAAGGACTCAACCATGGAGATTCACTCGACCATGAAGATACACTCGACCACCGGGAGGTGGAAGGCACTCCATAGCATAGCGGCCTGTAATTGAATAGACTTAATGATAGTTAAGGCACTTTATGAGGCGTTACGATGCGCCTTGGGCTTAATGTACTTTAACCTCTCCATTATGTGGGCTGGCTGGGGTCTGGCGCACTCTATATAAGCCACCCCTCCACAGGCGGAGGGTTTGCACCCTTGTAATACTCACACATAAACCACTCGACCGCCTCGGGGCTCAGGGGCGTGGGGCTTTACTTCCTCCGAGAAGGGCTGAACTCGTACATCGCTTGTGTTCACAACCTCTCCATAGCTAGGACCTTGCCTCTCCATACCTACCCCCACTCTCTTTGTCGGACTTAGAACCACGACACAGATTCACCCAATCTAACCCCAACCACAGATAGTAACCAGTTCCTGTTGACCTGGCACCATCTCCACCACAGAGCTCCCAAACAAGAAGCGAGTTAGTAAGGCAGCTCCGGTTCCCAAAGGGCCGATACTATCACGGCGAACCCCAACTCCACCGGTTAATGCGCCTATTCTGTGGAGGAAGCACAACCAACCGATCGTGGTTTAGCATCTATCACATTTGATGTTGTTAAATCGTATGTGTGTATCTTCTCATCTTGGAAATATTATACTGAAGATGAAGGAAAATGCAAGTTGCAGGTGTTTGTCCAGGAGTTATGTGTAAGTAATGTTATTCATGGCAATTACTTTGCTTCGTCCCATACATCCTACCTCCATGATGGTTATAATACAACAAATTTTCCATTTCCTCTATAGAAGGACCGATTTGGAAACTTCGGGATGAGGTAACCTGTGCTAATACCTCTGCTATCTTCAAGAATGCTTGGTGGCGATGTCGGAATTACACAGAAAGCGTACTTCACGGCAAAGAAACTCATCAAATTCCCTTCGTTCTCTGAGACACATTCTTTGGGCGATGGTGGGAGCCTTGTTCTATCTTGGTCCCGAACCAAGAATGTGGTAAGGTCTATGAGCTCATTTTCTATTTTTAAGTATTTTATTCTTCGTCTTCTTGTACTCTGTTCATGTAGAACAAGTGCCTAAACACGAAGAACAACTGTTCTAATTTAAGATTCCATTGCTATCATAGTTCAAAAAAGCACTAGGCGTTAATTGTGCGTTTGCCACGCCTTGCGCTTCTTGACCAAAGCGCATGCTTATCTGTGATTATGCACAGATTATGCGTAGTTATCGCAATGCGTTTATAGCGCCTAGAGCCTAAGCGGCTTAAGCGCTCACTTAGGCAAACCTTTTTTTAACTATGATTGCTTTGCTCTTGTATCCTTGTATTTACTCATACAAACTTATTTTTAAATTGAAGGATCAATCGAAACTCCAATGGCACAATGGTATGTTCACATGCGTTTCTTTAACAGGTTTGCTCTTATCAATAGCTCTGTTGATTTCAGTTTCAATTGTGTATCTGATTGACTTTCATATCATGCACATTACTAGCATCTGCATGAGCCAATAGTGTTGTTGTACATGTAGACCCGTGGTACCCATCTGAAATCTTGTTGTGCCGTGTAGTTTCCCACGCTTTGTATTCTTTCCTTTTTGCTTTGTCTTGAGCGATATGATTTGAACCGTGTCTCTATTTTGATTTGGCAAGACAATCACGGTGACCATAGGACATAGATCTATGTTTGTTTGATGCTTTTATTATGTACTAGTACTTGGCAATAGAAGACTTGGTAGTTTAATCCTGTCCACCTTACAAATGACTTGGTTCACCGAAATGAGTTTCATATACTAGTACATGCTAAACTTGTTATGTATGCCTTGTTTCTTCTTTTAGAATCTTGTGAGAATATTGGGGAAGAGTGCCTTATTAAGCAATGGTAAAGGAAGTAATCTTGATAAGGTTCAGGATAGTGACACATCCTTGTTGGTCTCCAACAAAGCTGATAAAATAGCTAAGGAAGACTATCTTGAAGATAGCGAGACAACCCCAAAGTCTGTCTTGGTTTAGTGTTAGATTCTTGGCCACTACCACTTGCACAAGCTATTCAAACTCACTTTATGCGAATCAGTTCGGTTTCTTGAGTCTCAACTACAAGGTGAAAGACATCGATCAGCTGTGCTGCGACAAGAAGCGGAAGGATTGCGGAAGTCCCTGGACCATTCAGATGCATACTTTCTGGTGCAACAGCAAGTGTTGGAGGATTTTAGCGCCAAACAGGATAAAGCTAATTAGCTTGCTAAGCTTATTGCCAGCATGGTGGATACCCAGGATAATGTTTCTTGAGCTCTTCTGAAGTTGTTTCAGTTATGCTCTTGTTTTGCTACCGCGTTTATTTGACTAGTGGCCAATTTTGACGGCTAGTGTATGTAATATGATGCTTTCTTCCCTATGTTTGCCTTTGGTGGTAAACTTTGATGCCCGATGGATGTAATATGTGTAATAAGCGGTAATAGGCTAGCCTTAATTGCTTGCTTATTTATTTCCTTATTGTCTTGTTTAGTTGTTTGCTTGTAGTCACTGCAGTTCTTTTTTTGTGTTTTTCTAGTGGCCACAATAGCCTATTTTTGGTAACTAGGCAAAAATAATCATGGCAACACACGGACTATTGTAACCATGGGCCTCCTGCAGGCCGTATGATCCATGGGCCTTCGTCCGGCCATAGGATCCATTGGCCTTCTATATGGGCCGTAGGATCCATCAGCCTTCTATACGGGCCTTAGGGTCCATGGGCCTTCTACGGGCCGTACGAGCCATGGGCCTTCTACGGGCCGTACTATCCATGGGCCTCATACGGATCGTATGATCCATGGGCCTTCTACGGGGCGTATCATCATTTCGCCAATCACGGGCCATACTATTCGTGGACCATAACGGGCCGTTAATAGGCCGTATTTGATAACTCTATGAAAACAGCCCAGCGGTTTTTGACATGAAAAGCATTAGCGTATTGCGGTCATAAGCGGGCGGCTGTAACAACGGGCTGATTTTGGCCTGGCGAAAATAGCGATGTGGGCGTATGTAACGAATCTGCAAATGAGCCCAGAATCAATGGGCCTGAGAAGGCGAAAGATAACTTGGGCTGGAAGCAGACAATGGAATAGCGGGTCGTTAATGGGTATAAAGTGATACACTATTCATTACGGGCGGTTTCACCATGGGCGTTAATGGGCCAAGAGTTACAAAGGTCCTCATATGGGCGAAAGAAGTCATGGGCCACACATGGGCGGAAGTTAAAGCAGGCTGAATCATATTGGGCGGCCTAGATGGCGCTACTCGGCCTAATCGGATGAGGCGTAGCGGGCCTGGGTTAGCGGGCTGTAAATGGGCTATATCGAGCAGGCCATTAACGGGCTTTAAGTGGGCGGGCGCCACCTTTGACCAAGTCAAGCGGGCGGCCTTTTCACGAGAATGGGCCTCTGTTGGGCCATGCCACGTGTCGCCCGTATCATAAGCGACTTCGGTCCAATGAGCGGAAGACATATGTCCCAGCGGTGAGCCAACACGTGTTTCCTCCGCCAATGATGATTTTACCGTGGAAAATCCCCATTGGTCGGGGCATTAACGGGTTATCGGATCAAAACCCGACCCCATAAGCAACGGCGTTCGTTATGGTGGATGCCGCGTGTTGGTCACCCTTGGCGAAAGCATTACGTGACGCGCGATTTATCGTCATGGAAGTGGACACTTCGTGATGATAATTTTGGTAATGTCATGGAACACTTCTACGACAACACAGGTATGACTATCTTGATTCTGTCATAAATTTGTCATGGATGTACATGCATGACAAAAAATGCGACCTACTGTGACAAACACTTATCATCACGGAAGTGTATTTTTTTGTAGTGGATACAACCGTGGGCTGCCCTCAGTTGTTTATCACTAGCACGGAGCATAGCGCTTCCGTATGTGTACGGGCATAGCCGCTCCTCGGCGGTGTCGTCAGCTAGCGTGGATCATGGTGCTTCCACTGGTGCATGGGAGGGGGCTCCCCTCCGGGAGGAGCCCTCGGGCGTGTCTGACTCATACGACACGTGGCGGCGCGATCTTGCTAGGAGAGGTGTATCTAGGCACCCATGAGCGGTAGCGGGACTCACGAGGCCCTACCTCGGCGAGTTGCGCTGGCTCACGGGCCTTGTCGATGAATGCGTTCTGCAAGATGGTTAAGATGCAAATGCTCTACGTCCTCAGGTCCCGACCCTCGAGCAAGCTCAGCCGCCGCTGGTATGCCAGGTCGC
The DNA here is from genome assembly GCA_021437245.1 of Aegilops speltoides. Lineage (NCBI taxonomy): Eukaryota > Viridiplantae > Streptophyta > Magnoliopsida > Poales > Poaceae > Aegilops > Aegilops speltoides. The sequence goes on from JAHHZJ010001696.1 coordinate 19,285, forward strand.
GATGCCGTGGACAAGGCCAGGGGGTGAGGGCTAGAGAGCTAGTAAGAGATCCTGAGTCACGATGCTCAGGCGCCCCCCTTTTAACGTGCAAGCGATCTGCATGAGGAAAAAACAGGCCCGTAGTAGGCGGCGGACGGTAACCATAAGCAGGTTAAGCATAGATAAGCAAATCAACTTAGATAGATGAAGAGAAAGGCAAATGCCACTGGGTCAGGCCCAAGCGGCTTGGGGATGATGCAGCCCGAGGGGCGCCCCCAACAAGGTAAGCTGAAGACATAAGCAAAATGGATACATGCAGCGAGGCGGACCACGTGACACAGGAATGATGCAGCCCTAAGGCGCTCCCAGCTAAAGCGAAACTTAAAAAAGTCACTGATACCATTGCAGGCGAGTGTCGAGTAGGCGGCAGTGCGTGATGAAAAGCCAATCCTCCACGAGCCCTAGGAGCTCCGAACCTCAGGAGACTCGGGAGGTCCGGGCGGCTCGGCGAGGTCCATCTCCATTTCCTCCAGAAGCGCGCGATGCTTGGCCACCTGAGCTTCCAGAATGCTTCTCATCAGGCACTGGTGAGCAGCAGCCGCGTTCGACAAGCCGAAGGGCATGCGGACCTAGCTATCCGGTGGACCCTCGCCCGCCCTCTGCTGAAGGCAGAATCACTCTGAGGCAGCGACTCGATTGAGCCACAGGTAGTTGATCACGAGACGCGCAGCCCGCCATCCTCGCCTGAATGGGGGGCTACGCTAGGCAGGTGGTGGTTGCCGCGCATGACTCTCGATTCCAGCAACTCCTGAGCGACCTTGGTGATGAACTCCTGAGGGTTAGGCCCTCCTTTCCTTACGCCTTCATGAGGGAAACGTGCCGCGAAGCACGCCTCCAAGTGGTGCCCGAGCACCTCCCTCGTGATCTTGGCAAAGTCAGTGGCTCCCCAAGAGAGAGCCCCCGAGTCTTGCCCGAGGAGGGCGCCGGGCGCGCCTCCCCATGCGATGGAGGGTGGCGCCCCTTGGATGGGCGCATGTCCGGATGTGGCGCCTCCGGAGATGCCTGCCTCCTGAGGCCTTGAGCCAGGTGATGTCTTCTTCTTCTTGGGAGCTGCTTCAGGAAGGTTTCCACTCTTGCTGTCTGGGTCCTCGATTGACACGGCTTGGAAGGCGTGCTCGAGAGAGCACACCACATCCTTCTCTTCACAGGGGACCGTGATGACCCTGCCACTTCCTGGCATCTTGAGGATGTTGTAGCCATGGTGAGTCACTACCATGAACTTGGCCAGAGTGGGGTACCCGAGGATGGCATTGTATGGCAGGCGAATGTGGGCGATGTCGAAGTCAATGAGCTTGGTACGGTAGTTCTTGTGCTGCCCAAAGGTGATAGGGAGGCGGACCTGCCCTATCGGGACAGTGGAACCATCGGTGACTCCTGAGAAGGGCTTGGTTGGTTGAAGCTGATCGTATAGCACTTGAAGATTGTTGAACGTCTCGACGGACAGGACGTTGAGCCCTACTCTGCCGTCGATGAGGTCACAGTAACCTGCACATTCTTGATGGTAGGGAAGCGAGCATCGGAGGACTCGGCCATTGCCGTGCACTTGAGCTGATCCATTGGCTGAGCGTGATGGTGCCTTGAGACCACTGAGTAGCGTGGCCTCAAGCAGGGAGGACTGCATTCACCTCATGAGCAAGCTGCTTGAAGATCTTGTTGAGAGGTGGGGCTGCCGCCACCCAAGATGCTGCGATCGCCTGGCTCTGAAGCCCCAGCCCCTCGTCCTCATGATGGTCGTCATTACTTCTTGGTGGTGGTGGCAGAGGAGGAAGTCCTGCGTTGCCTTGCGATCCACGTCCGATCTTCTCGTGAGAATTGAAAGCACATTTGCTCCCTGGGTGGTTTTGGTAATTAATGACAACATACTTTGTGGTTGGACTAATGCTTTTATCAAGTATGTTTCAGGAAGGTCAATCACTTTGGCATGGCAAAAGGACTGAAGAGGTGGACCCCTAAGATGCTAAGGCAAGCATTGGCAAAAGCTCAAGACTCCATTTTTGGTTTAGTGATCCAAGATCACATCGAGTCTATAGGAAAGCCAATACTATTAAAAGGGGATGAGGTTATGATAATGATCTGGTTGCTCAAAGTGCTTAGTGATATATCTCCCAAACTATCAGCAATCTTTCATTCCAATACACACTCATAAGTAATCTCGGTCCCACCGATTCCATAAACTTCAGTCACCGAGATGAACCACTTCACCATAAAGCCAAACCCTAGAAATTTGGATTTTCCGATTCGAACTCGGTCTCACGAAACTAGTGTTGCCAAGCACGTAACATACGTCATCAAATCGGTGTCACCAAGATGATAAAGTCGGTCCCACGAGATTGGCAAACCCTAGTCTTTGGAAGAATCGGACTCACGAGATTGTATTTTCGGTCCCACGAAAATCCCAGCGTTCTAAGATTTGAACTTTCGGTCTCACCGAGTTGTCAACCAGTCGACCGAGATTGGTCAAATGTGTGTAGCAGTTGGATTTTGTGTGGAGGCTATAAATACCCTCCACCCCTCTTCATTCGTGGAAGAGCCATCGAGAAAGAACTACCACTCCTACCTTACATTTACGAGAGAGAACTACCTACCCTTGTCTTTGAGATCAAGTTGCTCCCTCCCACCATATGAAGCTTGATCTCTAGCCTTCCCAAGTTGCTTTCCACTCAATCCTTTCTTCCACCACAGCCAAATTAGTGAGGAGAGTTGAGTGTTGGGGAGATTATCATTTGAAGCACAAGAGCAAGGAGTTCATCATCATCAACACCATCTATTACCTTTTGGAGGTGGTGCCTCCTAGATTGGTTAGGTGTAAGCTTGGGAGCCTCCGTCAAGATGTGGAGTTGAACCAAGAAGTTTGTAAGGGCAAGGAGATCGCCTACTTCGTGAAGATCTACCCAGTAAGGCTAGTCCTCCGTGGGCGTATGCCATGATGGCATAGACAAGGTTGCTTCTTCGTGGACCCTTAGTGGGTGGAGCCCTCCGTGGACTCTCGGCCGTTACCCTCCGTGGGTTGAAGTCTCCATCAGCGTGGATTGGCGATAGCACCACCTATCGGAACCACGAGAAAAATCTCCGTGTCTCCAAATTGCGTTTGATCTTCTCCACTTCTCCTTACTACTTGTGCAATTTACTTTCCGCTGCCCATACTCTAGAATTGCATGTGTAGTATGCTACTTGACTTGTGTGATATGCAAAATCTGCCAAGAACTTGTCTTTCTCAAAAGGCATAATTTTTATCTTGTCGAGTTGTCTAATCACCCCCCCTCTAGACACTCTCACCTTCTTGATCCTACAATTGGTATCGAGCATTGGTCTCCATTGCTTTGGTTTACACACCATTGGAGGAAGATGGGCGTGTCTCGTTTGGGAGTGTTAGTCATAGAGTGCCTATTCTTGATGGAGTGTCCTATAACTCGTGGAGGATTGAAATGCTTGTTATCTTTAAGATGTATAACTTGCATAAATATGTTGAAACCCCATATGTACCTCCATTTGACCCCTTGCACCCTACCATGGATGAAGAGCTTGATTTGCCGTAACCTTAGAGCTGTAAATCTTATCATTAGAGGTTTGCCGATAACTTGCTTGAGCTTGTCACAAACTTTGAGTGCGCCTATGCTATATGGAAGTTTTGGAAGAACTTTATCGGACTACTCTTTGAGAGGTCTTGATGAAATTCTATACAAGACTATTGAATTTGATATGATCGCCCCAATGATCCCAACTTTGATAAATGCTTCTTTGAGCTTCGTGATCTTATGAAAAGAAGGGTGATCCGGACTTATCAATGTTCTAATTAGAAATGCTCTTGTATTGCATTCCGATGATTATTGTCACATTGACAAAACTAATGCAAGTCATTGTCAAGTTGACCTAGGTATTGATGATGAATTATCTATGGGTCAATATGATGATGAGCATGAGCATGATAGCGATTACTCGATTAGGACACGAGCTAGACAAGATCATGAAGAGTCTCAATCTTATGGCAAATCGAGAGACTACATATCCGGTGGAAAAGAGTGGATTCTTGATAGTGGATGCACCGATCACATGACGGAGGCGAAGACATGTTTGAGGCGGCAAAAGCGATGGTCACGCAAGTATGTGACTTTTGGAGACAACTCCAAGGGTAAGGTACTTGGCCTTGGTAAGGTGTCCATATCTCATGATAGCTCTATTCAAAATGTCATGCTTGTTGAATCACTTGGATACAATTTACTTTCCGTGTCTAGATTAGCTGACTTTGGGTTCAATGTGCTATTCACCGAAGTAGAATGCCAAGTCTTTCGTCGTGACAATCATAACATGGTATTTACCGGTATCCGTAGAGGTGATCTATATATTGTTGATTTCACTAAGAAAGCTCAACCTAGAACTTGCTTTATTGCTAAATCCGCTAAAGGTTGGTTATGGCATAGAAGGCTTGGACATGTTGGTATGCGTAATCTTGACAAGCTAATCAAAGGTGATCATATTCTTGGTGTTAAAGATGTTTTCTTTGACAAAGATAGACTTTGTAGTGCTTGTCAGGCAGGAAAACAAGTAGGTGGAAGTCATCCCGTGAAGAACATCATGACCACAAGGAGACGCTTGAGCTTCTTCATATGGATCTCTTGGTCCCAATGCTTACAAAAGCCTTGGTGGTAACTCCTTTGGTCTAGTTATAGTTGATGATTATTCCAGATTCGTGGGTATTTTTCCTTGATGACAAATCACAGGTTGGAGGATCTTCAAAACCTTTGCTAGAAAGGCCCAAAATCAATTTGAGGTGAAGATCAAGAAAGTTCGGATGACAATGGAGCGGAGTTCAAAACGCCCATGTGGACTCTTTTCTCGATGAGGAAGGATTCTACATGAGTTCTCGACTACGTACACACCTCAACAAAATGGAGTTGTTGAGAGGAAGAACGAGCAGCTCATAGAGATGGCGAAGCGATGCTTGCGAATACAAGACACGAAGCACTTTTGGGGTGAAGCGGTCGAGACACTTGTCATGCTATCAACAGGCTTTATCTTCACAAGCTCCTCGGCAAGACTTCATCTGAGCTCCTCACGGTAACAAACCCCAAGTGGGATACTTTCGTGTCTTTGGTTCAAAATGCTATATCCTTGATAAGCATCGTCGGTCTAAATTTGCTCCTAAAACTCATGAAGGCTTTTTCCTCGGTTATGGATCAAACTCTCACACCCTCTGTGTCTACAATAATTTCACCGAAAGGTTGAAGGGCGGTAGATGTGAAGTTTGATGAATCTAATATTTCATAAGTAGAGCAAATGCCTATTGATGTAGGAGACAAAGACCCATCGGAAGCCATTCAAGATTTATCTATTGGAAAGATTCGTCCCATGGAAGTGAAGGAGAGTACCTCATCTACATATGTGGAGCCCCTACCTCACGACAAGATGAACCTCAAAGGCAACATGGAGGCTTCCACAAGTGGAACTCACCAAGATGAGGAAGTCGACAAGAAGATCCACCACAACCTCCTTCTCCACCACCTCAAGACAACACCAACAACAATGAAGAAGAAGAGGAAGATGAGGATGATGAGGAAGCTCAGCCACGACCACAACAAAAGCTATCTCGAGTTCGAGCAAGAGTCAAGAAGAATCATCCCGTGGAACAAATGATGAGCGACATCGACTCAGGAGAATTACTCGCTCTAAAACTTCGCTTAGCTAACTTTTGTGAGCATTACTCATTTATCTCTAGTCTTGAACCTATGAAGGTAGAAGAAGCACTAGAAGACCGGATTGGGTGAGCGCTATGCATGAAGAGCTACACAACCGAGAGGAACAATGTATGGACTTTGGTAGAAAGCCCAAGGATGATCAAAGCGTCATTGGAACCAAATGGGTGTTTGAACAAGGAAGATGAGGATGGACAAGTCATCCGCAACAAGGCTCGTCTCGTAGCTCAAGGTTACACACAAGTCGAAGGTATGGACTATGGTGAGACTTATGCCCCCGTTGCTAGACTTGAGTCCATTCGCATTCTTCTTGCTTATGCCAACCACCATGATATTACTCTCTATCAAATGGACATTAAAAGTGCTTTCCTAAATGGTGAAATTGAGGAGGAAGTTTTTGTGAAACAACCTCCCGGATTTGTAAATCCTAAAAAGCCTAATCATGTTTACAAGTTGCACAAAGCACTTTATGGTCTTAAACAAGCTCCTAGAGCTTGGTACAAATGCTTAACTAGCTTTCTTCTTGAAAAAGGATTTGAGATTGGAAAAATAGACTCAACGCTATTCACGAAAAGGGTTGATGGTGAACTATTTGTGTGCCAAATATATGTTGATGATATTATCTTTGGTTCAACTAACCCTCATTTTAGCGAAAAGTTTGGAAAGCTTATGTCGGAGAAGTATGAGATGTCCATGATGAGTGAACTCAAATTCTTCCTTGGGTTGCAAATCAAGCAATCTAAGGAGGTACTTTTGTCTCACAAACAAAGTACACCAAGGATCTCTTCTAGAAGTTCAACATGCAAGAAAGCAAAGGTATGAAAACCCCATGCCTACTAGTGGACATAATGACGACAAAGATGGAGAACACTGTTGATCAAAAGGTTTACGGTCCATGATTGGTTCTCTACTATATCTCTATGCTTCTCGTCGACATAATGTTGAGTGTATGCATGTGTGCTCGATATCAAGCAGCCCCTAAAGAATGTCATCTTAAAGCTGTTAAAAGAATTGTGAGATATTTGATACACACACAAACTTTGGCATTTGGTATCCTAAGAGGCCTCTTCGATCTTGTTGGCTATTCCGACTCGGACTATGCGGAGCAGCAGGAGTTGATAGAAAGTCAACTTGAGTGCGTGTCAATTTCTTAGTCGATCCCTTGTATCTTGGTCCTCCAAGAAACAAAATTCGGTATCATTATCTCTTTGCGAAGCAGAATATATAGCTGCTGGTTCATGTTGTGCTCAATTACTATGGATGACACAAGCGCTTAAGGACTATGGGATACATGTGAGACATGTTCCTTTGCTTTGTGACAACGAGTGCGATTAAGATTGGACACAATCCGATTGCAACACTCTCTTACGAAACATATTGAAGTTCGTCACCATTTTATTCGTGATCACATTGCCAAGGGTGACATCAATCTTAAGCATGTTGAGCGACAAACAACTTGCGATATCTTTACAAAACCACTTGATGAGAAAGTGTTTTGTAAGCAAGAGTGAGTTGAACATCATTGATGCTTCAAACTTGGAGTGAAAACTCCATTGATGCATGCAAGGCATGAGCCTACTTGACTAATCCTTGATATTTCTCTTATGATGATGATCATATGTCTTGGACACATTTGCCCCCCCTTGTATTGCATCTAACTCCTTGCGGTACTGGATGATCTACATTCCACAAGATTACCACACACTCAAATCTTGAGTAATCTTGTCATTGACCAAATATCTAGCCCTTTGGGATGTTGAGTTCAAGGAACAAAATTCCACATATCCTTTTGACACCTTATACATCTAGTATTTCACTCTTGTCATCTTGGATATTCTTGAGTATTTCCTTGCTTGCCTAACCCATGTAGGAAGATGAACTACAAGTGGAAATGGTGCTCCAACTTCACATTCAATGAGCATCTACATCAAGTTCACCTACATGAACAAAGCAACAACAAGCCCAAGGTATGTTCTTCATATCTTGAAGGAGCTTTGCTCAAAGACATGAGTACAAGCAGCTTCAAAGATGTGATCACATCAAATGTAATCGAAAATGGCAACCCCATTTTGAGCTTAAGCGATAAGTATGACCTATGATCAAATGTTCTCATTTGACTCCTAAGTCAACATACTCAAACATAGGTGACTTTGTCGCCGACCCCTATCTAGATGAAGTACATATGTTTTGGAGCTTTTCTATTTTCTCTTATGTTCTCTCATTGAGTTTTCTTTTTAATCAAAAAAAACGTTGGGATTTTCGGTGGGACCGAAAATACAATCTCGGTGAGTCCGATTCTTCCAAAGACTAGGGTTTGCCAATCTCGGTGGGACCGGCTTTATCATCTCCGTGACACCGATTTGATGAGAAGGATTCTGAAGCTTGGCAACACTAGTTTGGTGAGACCGAGTTGAGAATCGGAAAATCCGAAATTTCTAGGGTTTGGCTTTATGGTGAGGTGGTTCATCTCGGTGTGGTGAGTTTATGGAATCGGTGGGACCGAGATTACTTATGAGTGTATATTGGAATGAAAGATTGCGATAGTTTGGGAGATGTATCACTAAGCACTTTGAGCAACGGATCATTAACATAACCTCATCCCTTTTAATAGTATTGGCTTTCCTATAGACTCAATGTGATCTTGGATCACTAAACCAAAAATGGAGTCTTGAGCTTTTGCCAATGCTTGCCTTAGCATTTGAGGGTCCACTTCTTGAGACATAGCCATACCCATATCCTTGAACTTTCTGAAATGATTCTCAAGAAGCTATTAGTTCAATGATATATATGTTGTTATTAATTACCAAAACCACCGGGGATTAGTTGCACTTTCAATCTGCCCTTTTTGGTAATTGATGACAACATATAGATCAAAACTTCGACAAATGATATAATCAATGAATAATATAAATCGCTTTGAGAAGTATGTGATAAGCAAGAGCTCCCCTAAATTTGTGCATTATTTAAGATTTGCGTTTGAATGCAAATGCACAATCGATTAGGATCATGGGTCACTCTTCCATGTCACATACATCTTGGTGGGCGCACAAAATGATAAGAATGAATAGCATGCACCCAATCACCAAGACATGAGTAAATGGTCATACAAGATATGAATAGCATATGATAAGCATTAAGCACACATTAAGGCATAATGCGACCAAGCACTCATCAAAGTAGATCAAGCGTAGTATCAAACACACAGAATGTCTCGAAAAACTCAAAAGTATCTCAAAAGACCATAAAAAAAAGCGAAAGAGCAAAAGCGCAAAGACAAAGCACTCTCTCTCTCAAAGTCCTATGATCTATACAATTTCTCCCCTTTGGCAACAAGTTACCAAAAGTTCGAAAGGTATAGAGCTAAGCGTCACTAGGGACTCTCTGGCGGCTCTATGCAGGTTGATGGAGTTGAGATGGCTGCATCTGCAAAGGCTTGGTGATGTCGTGGAGCTGGAGGAGTGGTCCTTTGGGCTGGGCTGGGCCCGATGGAGCTGTGGGAGGTCTTGATCTTTGTAGCCACAGTGTACATCCTTTGGAATAGCAGGTGATCTGGGTCTTGTAGAACCGGGCAGGCTGTTCATAATCATCTGGACTAGGTCATCTGCATCTCCTTCATGAGCTCTTCCTTCTCCTCTTTGCTTCCTCGATATCTGCCTCAAGCTTGTTGGCGGTGACTTGCACTTGATCGACTTGACATCGAGCATGGATCTTGTCTTCAACAATCCTCTCAAGACTCTCCTGAGGCGCACAATGCTGGCGGGCATTGTTCAATCCTCTGGGTAGCTTCAGGAGCTGCTCTCCAACACTCTTGGGTTTAGGCTGCTGCTGCTGCTTCCTTCTCAGCTTTAGCTTTCTTGGCAACTTCAGGACTTTGCTTGACCTTCACAGGGCGTTGGGTCCTCCTCATCCATCACAACTTCATTGTCCTCATGCTCGGGCTGCGGTGACAAATGTGGTCTATCCAACAAGTAGGTGCCCGTGCCAAACTTGGCATTGATAAGCATCTGAATGTGCGGGGCAAATCCACATGACCTCTTACAGTGCTGCTGCGGTCCTCTTGATAGTCTCAACTTCTCGGGTCCATCACCTTGAAAGGTGCCTTACGATCAGTATATGCAGCATGTTGATAGAATACCCTCGATCATGCGATGATCTCGGACTTGGGCATCGGGGTATGCCTCGAATTGTGTTTGTGGTAGGTAGACCTGCTGGAGATGATACTGAGCGAGCTTCGAGATCTCTACATCCTTAGCTGGTACCTCATTGTACATATTCTTCATAGAATCATGGTTTTTCTTGGGAATACCATAGACATCAACATCATCCTCTCTCTGCACTGGAGCATTCAGCAGTGCTGCCCATTCTTCAACAGTTGAAGAGAATCTTTGGCCTTCAGTCATCCATGTGATCTTACCATCTGGATAGAAATGAGCTGTGGCATAGAATTGCATGATCATCTCATCATTCCAATCTGTCAACTTGTGACCAACAAACTCAGCAACACCACATGCAGTAAAGCTCTCATGCACATGTGGAAAGAAGTCTCTGTGCTCTTCACTGTCAATATATGCCCAGTCAACATATCTAGTATCTGCAACAATGGGCTTCTTGTCCATCAGCACAGTCTCATAGAAGTCCTGCTGCTCTCTGGTGTGGAACCTTGGGTCTCTGCGGTCCTTCTACTCACGACATATGGATCAGCTTGTCTCCATAGCACGAGACCTTTATCCTTTCTTTCCTTCATGTTTTCAGCTCGAGGATGAGCATCATTGTGAATTGGCAATTTACGCGAAGTTTGACCAAAGCAGGTGCCTCATTATCGACTCATTTGGTGGCACATTGTCTTTCTTCTTCTCTGAAGCTGGGATGTTCTGACGGTCTTCTTGGGCTTGGCGGCGAGGCTTGGCTTGAGCTGCCTTTCTTTGGAAGCGAAGGCTTGGGCTTTGAAGGTGCTCCTGCTGCGATGGCATCTCCATCAACTTAGACTTCGAGGAGGAGGCTGTGGAACTTCCTCATCCTCATCATCATCATCTGCTTTGCTTCATCATGCACAATTCTCTTCCTCTTGGAAGTTTTCTTCACCTTGCTTGAAGTTTCCTCTTCCATACTCAGCTTCTTGGCAGATGGACTTCTTCACTTTGCGGGTGCCTTTCTTGGTTTCTTGCCCTTGATGCTCTTTGGCAACAACTTTCCTCTTTGGCTTGGAGGAGATTTCTTCCTCAACAATGAAATCGAATCTTCTTCATCGAATTCCTCTTCTTCTGGCCACGGTGGCTGCGGGAGGCAAACCTCTTGGTGTGCTCCTCTCACCATCATCTGAAAAGCTCTTGGCCTCGGGACTAGTGCACGCCTCTGGAATTTCAGCAATTGGTGATTCAGACCTGTTACGGCTGTCACGGCATCGACATGGTGACAACTGTGAATAGATTAGGTGTAGGCGAGAATAGAAGAGTTATCACAAAGCTGCGAGAAGATTTTGCAAAAAAAATGAGTTCAAATTTCAGTTTTAGGTTTTCACAGAATGCATTTGGTCGGACCGAGTCTAAAATTCGGTGAATCCGAAGTGTCTAATGAGAACCATTCACACCACTTTCGGTTAGACGAAATGGGTTTGATCTTCCGAAAACACTAGGGTTTCACTAAATCCTCATTTGATTCGCACCGATTTGCACAACTTCGGTTGGACGAAAAGTGCGATCAATGGCGAGGCCAAATCGGTCATCGAGAATGTAGAATCGGTCTCACCGAGATATTGTTCGTGAAACCTAACCTAAAACTCTTACTCGAATTTTGTTCTAACGAACTAATCGGTGGATAGGAAGATCTCAAAAGTGGCAAGAAGCTAGGCAAACCAATCGTGCATAGAATCGGAGGTTGAAGCACGAGAGGATTGAAACTCACCCTAACTTGGTGGAGTTCCTCTCGGCAACAGCGGCGGAGAGAATGTCCGTTGGCGGCGGAGACCTGCGGCGGCGCCTGAGCGGCAACGGAGGCGATCCGGAGACCACGGCGGCGGCAGCTAGGGGTGTGGGGCGAGGCATTTTGAAGTAGGAATCAATCTGCGCGACCCACGGAGTATTTATACCCCTCTGCTGTCGGTGGGACGAGTTGTAAAACTTCGGTGGCACCGAGATGGATAGCTATGACGATTACACACTTGATCACGCCGAAAAGTGCAACTTCGGTTTCACCGAGGTGAAAACCTAGATCAATCCAAGTGCTTTCGGTCGACCCGAGTTTGAGTGGGTTGGTCGACCGAAATCACTTAGAAGGTTTTGGAAGTTAAGCTTTTGACGGATCGGTGGCTCAGTGCTCCTCACTCGGTGGGTCGAAAAAGACTTGTTCAAAGTTTGTGATATAAGCATGAATAGAGTTTGAGACAAGAAAGCATAGATAGCTAGGGGAGGTACTTAGGCATTCTTGTCCATCCATTTGGTCGAGAAAAATCCAAAAGACCAAAGCAACAAATGGATGTCCTCGAATGGATAAAATCATGCATCCAACATGCTCACACAATAAGATAGCAAATGAAATATGTGTCAAACATGCACAATCAAAACTCTAGCTACTATCACACAATTTAGCCGATAACTAGGTCATCTTTATATGAGTATATTGACTTAGGAGTCAAATGAGAACATTTGATCATAGGTCATACTCATCGTTTAAGCACAAGTGGGGTTACCACTTTTACATAAAGCATTGATGTGTTCACATCATTTGAAGATGCTTTAGCTCAATTCTTTAGAGCAAAGCTCCCCTAGATGTGAGAACCCTTTTAAAGGGTCAAACTAACCTTGGGTTGTCGTAGAAGACTTCATGTAGATGTTGAAGATGTGGATGCTCAATGTTGATGAAGATCATCAAGAGTTGGGAGCAATCCTTTGGATTCGGGCACTTTCAATACCTACATGGGTTAGTCCCACAAGGAACAAACAAGGATATCCATGGACATAGATTGAAGTACACAATAGATGATGTCCATGAAAGCAATGATTACCTTGTCCCTTGACTTACCAACAAGAGGGTTTGTGACTCCATGAACTAGTGCAAGATGTGGAAGTTGATTGCACAAGTTCTTGCCAAAATGAATGTGAGTGAAGTATGTTGGCGGAGTCACCCTCAAGAACTCTCTAGTTCTTCTTCTTCGGGATCCACATCATCTTGATGGGAATCCTTGGGGTTGTAGTTGAGCTTGAAGTAGAACTTGACGTTTCCTTGGAAACCCACTTGACCATGGCTTTAGGTGCTTCAATGAATGCATCAATCTCCTCTTGAAGCTTGTCCTTCCCTTTTAGCTTGTGGTCTTGTGGTGGAAGATCATCTTGAGCTTGTTCCACATTGGAAGAAGTAGGATCATACTTCTCCTTTTGAGAAACAAACTTTGGAGTGGGATATTGACCTTCTTCCCATTCAACACCCTCGGCGTTGAACTTTCGCTCAAAACCAATTCCTTGATTCTTCGGTGCCTTCCTTGCTTGCGAACAATTTCCTCAAAGTTCTTGCTTCCAGCAAGGCTCTTATAGACACCTTTCTCTATAATCCCTTTCAATAAACTATTTTCTTGCTCAAGTGTAACTTGGCTTGAAACATTGTTAGTGGAATCAAGAGAATTACTAGGAGCAACAATATTGGATTTAGCATGGTTATTGTTACTACTAGATGAAGAATTTTTCTTATGCTTGTCATGCTTAGTTTTAATAGGTGGCAAGAAATTAGACAAGAGAAGTCGTTTGGCAAGATATGAAGAACTCTTGTTTCGAAGATCGTCATTGATAGCTTTTATAAACTCATGTTCTTGCTCTAGATTGAGCTTCTCGAAGCGTAGCTTCTCATGAGATCTTAGGAGCTCTCTATGATCTTATTGAGTTGTTTCATGAGCTAACTTAAGAGTGTTTAGTTCTTTAGTTAGACGCTCAATCTCCTTCATAGCATTGTCTTTTGACTCTTCTCGACTATAAAGACTACTAGCATGTTCATCATTACTAGGCTCACTAGATTTGTCATTTAAAAGCTCATCTTCACCAAGCAAGTCATCCTCATCACTATCAAAGTCAATAAATTCAGGGTGTGATACCTTGGGGCCTTTAGCCATGAAGCATCTTCCAATTCCCTCATTTGGTGAATCAAATAAGTCATAGGAGTTGGAGTTGGAGGACACGAGAGCAAGACCGGCAACACCTTCATCTTGGCTGTAGTCGGAGTTGGAGTGATAGCTTCTTTCGGAGTGATTGTCGGTCGGGCGGAGACCCATTCACCTACATGAGCTTGATGTTTTCTTCTTGTGTAGCTCCTTGATGACTTGTCTTTCCTCTCCGAATCCTTGCTTCTCGAGAGGATCTTCGTTCATAACGATCATCTCTACTCCTTCTCTCTTTCGGGGTGACTCTTCTCTTGAGCTTATTCTTCTTGGAGATTCTTCTCTTCTCTTGTGGGGAGCGAACACTCATTTGAGTAGTGTCGGGTCTTCCACAATTATGTGATTCGATCCGACTAGAAGATCTCTTTTCATCATATGATCTAGACTTTGAGCTTCTTTCCTTGCTTCTACTCTTGTAGAATTTGTTGAAGTTCTTCACCATTAGGCTTATCTCTTCATTGGAAACTAGCTTGTCACTTGAGGTTGTGGGAGCATCAATTGTAGCTTTTAAGCACCACTTGACTTGTTGTGAAGCTCTTCCTTATCTTTAAGTGTCATCTCATGAGCAACAATTCTTCCAATGACTTGGTAGGCTTGAGATTCTTGTAGTTTGGCATCATTTGGATCAAAGTGCACGGTGTCATACTTTCCATCAAAGCTCGAGAATCTTCTTGATGATGAATCGTCGGTCATTTCTTCGCTTCCTAAGCCAGCAATCTCATTTGTGATGAGAGCAAGCCTAGAGTACATTTCAGCGACTCCTTCACCTTCCTTCATCTTGAACTTGTCAAGTTGACCTTGAAGAACATCTAGCTTTGATTCCTTCACGGACTCGGTACCTTCGTGCATTTCGACCAAAGTATCCCAAATCTCTTTTGCATTCTCAAGGCGGCTGATTTTGTTGAACTCCTCGGGACACAAAGCATTGAAGAGAATGTCACAAGCTTGAGCATTGTTTTGCAACATCCATAATTCATCATTTGTAGCTTCACGATCCAGGAACTTTCCCTTCCCGAAGAACTCACCTTGCAAGCCAACACAAATAATGCCCCATCTTGGCGAGGTTATGTCCAAGAATATGCATTTTCATTTTATGCTTCCAACTAGCAAAATTTGAACCATCAAAGTAAGGACCTCTCGAAAATTACCCTCACTAGGCGCCATACTCTCTAGGTTGTGAAACCAAGCTTATGGAGTCAATGCAATGAAACCAATACAATGGAGACCAAAGCTCGATACCACTTGTAGGATCGAAAGTATGTCTAGAGGGGGTGATTAGACTACTTGACAATATAAAAATTCAGCCTTTTGATAAAGACAAGTTTTTGGCAAGTTCACAATGGATATCAAGTCAAGTATCACCCTACATGCAATTCTAGAGTATTGGCAGCGGAAAGTAAATTGCACATGTAGTAAGAGAGGTGGAGAAAGCAAGCATAATTTGGAACACGGAGATTTTTCTCGTGGTTCCGATAGGTGAATGCTATCGTCAATCACGTTGATGGAGACTTCAACCCACGGAGGTAGCAGCTGCGAGAGTCCACGGAGGCTCCACCCACGAAGGGTCCACGAAGAAGCAACCTTGTCTATGCCATCATGGCATCATACGGAGGACTAGCCTTACTCGGATGTGAGTTGAACCAAGAAGTTTGTAAGGGCAAGGAGATCGCCTACTGCCGTGAAGATCTGCAGTAAAGGCTAGTCCTCCGTGGGCGTATGCCATGATGGCATAGACAAGGTTGCTTCTTCGTGGACCCTTAAGTGGGTGGAGCCCTCCGTGGACTCTCATGGCCGTTACCCTCCGTGGGTTGAAGTCTCCATCAGCGTGGATTGGCGATAGCACCACCTATCGGAACCACGAGAAAAATCTCCGTGTCTCAAATTGCGTTTGCTCTTCTCCACCTCTCTTTACTACATGTGCAATTTACTTTCCGCTGCCAATACTCTAGAATTGCATGTGTAGGGTGATACTTGACTTGATATCCATTGTGAACTTGCCAAAACTTGTCTTTATCAAAAGGCTGAATTTTATATTGTCAAGTAGTCTAATCACCCCCCTCTAGACATACTTTTGATCCTACAAGTGGTATCGGGCTTTGGTCTCCATTGTATTCGTTTCCATTGCATTGGACTCCATAAGCTTGGTTTCACAACCTAGGAGAGTATGGCGTCTAGTGAGGTAATTTTAAATGAGGTCCTTACTTTGATGGTTCAAATTTTGCTAGTTGGAAGCATAAAATGAAAATGCATATTCTTGGACATAACCACTGCCGCATGGGGCATTATTTGTGTTGGCTTGCAAGGTGAGTTCTTGAGGAAGGAAAGTTCCGGATCGTGAAGCTCTGATGGATGAATTGCGGATGTTGCAAAACAATGCTCAAGCTTGTGACATTCTCTTCAATGCATTATGTCGGGAGTTCAACAAAATCAGCCGTCTTGAGAATGCAAAGAGATTTGGGATACTTTGGTCGAAATGCGAAGGTACCGAGTCGTGAAGGAATCAAAGCTAGATGTTCTTCAAGGTCGACTTGACAAGTTCAAGATGAAGGAAGGTGAAGAATTAAGCTGAAATGTACTCTAGGCTTGCTCTCATCACAAATGAGATTGCTGGCTTAGGAAGTGAAGAAATGACCGACCGATTCATCATCAAGAAGATTCTCGAGCTTTGGATGGAAAGTATGACACCGTGTGCACTTTGATCCAAATGATGCCAAACTACAAGAATCTCAAGCCTACGAAGTCATTGGAAGAATTGTTGCTCATGAGATGACACTTAAAGATAAGGAAGAGCTTCACAACAAGTCAAGTGGTGCTTACAAGCTACAATTGATGCTCCACAACCTCAAGTGACAAGCTAGTTTCAATGAAGAGATAAGCCTAATGGTGAAGAACTTCAACAAATTCTACAAGAGTAGAAGCAAGGAAAGAAGCTCAAAGTCTAGATCATATGATGAAAAGAGATCTTCTAGTCGTGATCGAAAGCTGCTACAATTGTGGAAGACCGGACACTACTCAAATGAGTGTTGGCTCCCCCAAGAGAGAAGAATCTCCAAGAAGAAGAAGCTCAAGAGAAGAGTCACCTCGGAAAGAGAGAAGGAGTAGAGATGATCGTTATGAGCGAAGATCCTCTCGGAGAAGCAAGGATTCGGAGAGGAAAGACAAGTCATCAAGGAGCTACACAAGAAAAAACATCAAGCTCATGTAGGTGAATGGGTCTCCGGCTCCGACTCCGACAATCACTTCGAAGAAGCTATCACTCCAACTCGACTACTGATCAAGATGAAGGTTTTGCCGGTCTTGCTCTCGTGTCCTCAACTCCAACTCCTATGACTTATTTGATTCACCAAATGAGGAATTGGAAGATGCTTCATGGCTAAAGGCCCCAAGGTATCACACCTGAATTTATTGACTTTGATAGTGATGAGGATGACTTGCTTGGTGAAGATGAGCTTTTAAATGACAAATCTAGTGAGCCTAGTAATGATGAACATGCTAGTAGTCTTTATAGTCGAGAAAAGTCGAAAGACAATGCTATGAAGGAGATTGAGCGTCTAACTAAAGAACTAAACACTCTTAAGTTAGCTCATGAAACAACTCAAGAAGATCATAGAGAGCTCCTAAGATCTCATGAGAAGCTACGCTTGAGAAGCTCAATCTAGAGCAAGAACATGAGTTTCTAAAAGCTATCAATGACGATCTTGAAGAAGAGTTCTTCATATCTTGCCAAACGACTTCTCTTGTCTAATTTCTTGCCACCTATTAAAACTAAGCATGACAAGCATAAGAAAAATTCTTCATCTAGTAGTAACAATAACCATGCTAAATCCAATATTGTTGCTCCTAGTAATTCTCTTGATTCCACTAACAATGTTTCAAGCCAAGTTACACTTGAGCAAGAAAATAGTTTATTGAAAGGGATTATAGAAAGGTGTCTACAAGAGCCTTGCGGAAGCAAGAACTTTGAGAAATTGTTACTTAAGCAAGGAAGGCACGGAAGAATCAAGGAATTGGTTTTGGCGAAAGTTCAGCGCCGAGGGTGTTGAATGGGAAGAAGGTCAATATCCACTCAAAGTTTGTTTCTCAAAAGGAGAAGTATGATCCTACTTCTTCCAATGTGGAACAAGCTCAAGATGATCTTCCACCACAAGACCACAAGCTAAAAGGGAAGGACAAGCTTCAAGAGGAGATTGATGCATTCATTGAAGCACCTAAAGCCATGGTCAAGTGGGTTTCCAAGGAAGCGTCAAGTTCTACTTCAAGCTCAACTACAACCCCAAGGATTCCCATCAAGATGATGTGGATCGAAGAAGAAGAACTAGAGAGTTCTTGAGGGTGACTCCGCCAACATACTTCACTCACATTCATTTTGGCAGAACTTGTGCAATCAACTTCCACATCTTGCACTAGTTCATGGAGTCTAAACCCTCTTGTTGGTAAGTCAAGGGACAAGGTAATCATTGCTTTCATGGACATCATCTATTGTGTACTTCAATCTATGTCCATGGATATCCTTTTTTGTTCCTTGTGGGACTAACCCATGTAGGTATTGAAAGTGCGAATCCAAGGATTGCTCCCAACTCTTGATGATCTTCATCAACATTGAGCATCCACATCTTCAACATCTACATGAAGTCTTCTCGACAACCCAAGGTTAGTTTGACCCTTTAAAGGGGTTCTCACATCTAGGGGAGCTTTGCTCTAAAGAATTGAGCTAAAGCATCTTCAAATGATGTGAACACATCAATGCTTTATGTAAAGTGGTAACCCCACTTGTGCTTAAGCGATGAGTATGACCTATGATCAAATGTTCTCATTTGACTCCTAAATCAATATACTCATATAAAGATGACCTAGTCATCGACAAATTGTGTGATAGTAGCTAGAGTTTTGATTGTGCATGTTTGACACATATTTCATTTGCTATCTTATTGTGTGAGCATGTTGGATGCATGATTTTATCCATTCGAGGACATCCATTTGTTGCTTTGGTCTTTTTGGATTTTTCTGACCAAATGGATGGACAAGAATGCCTAAGTACCTCCCCTAGCTATCTATGCTTTCTTGTCTCAAACTCTATTCATGCTTATATCACAAACTTTGAACAAGTCTTTTTCAAACCCAGAGTGAGGAGCACTCGGAGCCACCCGATCCGTCAAGCTTAACTTCCAAAACCTTCTAAGTGATTTGGTCAGACCAACCCACTCAAACTTCGGACGAAAGCACTTGGATTGATCTAGGTTTTCACCTCGATGAAACCGAGTTGTACTTTTCGGCGTGACGAAGTGTGTAGCTTTACTGCAGTTATCCATCTCGGTGCCACGAGGTTTACAACTCGGTCCCACGGAAGCAGAGGGTATAAATACTCCGTGGGTGCGCGCATTGATTCCTACTTCAAAATGCCTGCCCCCACACCCCTAGCTGCCGTCGCCGTGGTCTCGGATCGTCTCCGTAAATCGCTTTGTGCGCCCTGCCGTAGAGTCTCCGTCACGAACTAATCGGTGGATAGGAAGATCTCAAAAGTGGCAAAAGCTAGGCAAACCAATGTGCATAGAATCGGAGGTTGAAGCACGAGAGGATTGAAACTCACCCTAACTTGGTGGAGTTCCTCTCGGCAACAGCGCTGGAGAATGTCCGTTGGCAGCGGAGACTGCGGGCGCCTGAGCGGCAGCGAGGCGATCCGGAGACCACGGCGGCGGCAGCTAGGGGTGTGGGGCGAGGCATTTTGAAGTAGGAATCAATCTGCGCGACCCACGGAGTATTTATACCCTCTGCTGCTCGGTGGGACGAGTTGTAAAACTTCGGTGGCACGAGATGGATAGCTATGAGAGTTACACACTTGATCACGCCGAAAAGTGCAACTTCGGTTTCACGGGTGAAAACCTAGATCAATCCAAGTGCTTCGGTCGAGCCGAGTTTGAGTGGGTTGAGTCGACCGAAATCACTAGAAGGTTTTGGAAGTTAAGCTTTTGACGGATCGGTGGCTCAGTGCTCCTCACTTTCGGTGGGTCGAAAAAGACTTGTTCAAAGTTTGTGATATAAGCATGAATAGAGTTTGAGACAAAGCATAGATAGCTAGGGGAGGTACTTAGGCATTCTTGTCCATCCATTTGGTCAGAAAAATCCAAAAGACCAAAGCAACAAATGGATGTCCTCGAATGGATAAAATCATGCATCCAACATGCTCACACAATAAGATAGCAAATGAAATATGTGTCAAACATGCACAATCAAAACTCTAGCTACTATCACACAATTTAGCCGATAACTAGGTCATCTTTATATGAGTATATTGACTTAGGAGTCAAATGAGAACATTTGATCATAGGTCATACTCATCGTTTAAGCACAAGTGGGGTTACCACTTTTACATAAAGCATTGATGTGTTCACATCATTTGAAGATGCTTTAGCTCAATTCTTTAGAGCAAAGCTCCCCCTAGATGTGAGAACCCCTTTTAAAGGGTCAAACTAACCTTGGGTTGTCGTAGAAGACTTCATGTAGATGTTGAAGATGTGGATGCTCAATGTTGATGAAGATCATCAAGAGTTGGGAGCAATCCTTTGGATTCGGGCACTTTCAATACCTACATGGGTTAGTCCCACAAGGAACAAACAAGGATATCCATGGACATAGATTGAAGTACACAATAGATGATGTCCATGAAAGCAATGATTACCTTGTCCCTTGACTTACCAACAAGAGGGTTTGTGACTCCATGAACTAGTGCAAGATGTGGAAGTTGATTGCACAAGTTCTTGCCAAAATGAATGTGAGTGAAGTATGTTGGCGAGTCACCCTCAAGAACTCTCTAGTTCTTCTTCTTGGGATCCACATCATCTTGATGGGAATCCTTGGGGTTGTAGTTGAGCTTGAAGTAGAACTTGACGTTTCCTTGGAAACCCACTTGACCATGGCTTTAGGTGCTTCAATGAATGCATCAATCTCCTCTTGAAGCTTGTCCTTCCTTTTAGCTTGTGGTCTTGTGGTGGAAGATCATCTTGAGCTTGTTCCACATTGGAAGAAGTAGGATCATACTTCTCCTTTTGAGAAACAAACTTTGGAGTGGGATATTGACCTTCTTCCCATTCAACACCCTCGGCGTTGAACTTTCGCTCAAAACCAATTCCTTGATTCTTCGGTGCCTTCCTTGCTTGCGAACAATTTCCTCAAAGTTCTTGCTTCGGCAAGGCTCTTATAGACACCTTTCTCTATAATCCCTTTCAATAAACTATTTTCTTGCTCAAGTGTAACTTGGCTTGAAACATTGTTAGTGGAATCAAGAGAATTACTAGGAGCAACAATATTGGATTTAGCATGGTTATTGTTACTACTAGATGAAGAATTTTCTTATGCTTGTCATGCTTAGTTTTAATAGGTGGCAGAAATTAGACAAGAGAAGTCGTTTGGCAAGATATGAAGAACTCTTGTTTGAAGATCGTCATTGATAGCTTTATAAACTCATGTTCTTGCTCTAGATTGAGCTTCTCGGCGTAGCTTCTCATGAGATCTTAGGAGCTCTCTATGATCTTATTGAGTTGTTTCATGAGCTAACTTAAGAGTGTTTAGTTCTTTAGTTAGGCGCTCAATCTCCTTCATAGCATTGTCTTTTGACTCTTCTCGACTATAAAGACTACTAGCATGTTCATCATTACTAGGCTCACTAGATTTGTCATTTAAAGCTCATCTTCACCAAGCAAGTCATCCTCATCACTATCAAAGTCAATAAATTCAGGGTGTGATACCTTGGGGCCTTTAGCCATGAAGCATCTTCCAATTCCCTCATTTGGTGAATCAAATAAGTCATAGGAGTTGGAGTTGGAGGACACGAGAGCAAGACCGGCAACACCTTCATCTTGGCTGTAGTCGGAGTTGGAGTGATAGCTTCTTTCGGAGTGATTGCCGAGATCGGGCGGAGACCCATTCTACATGAGCTTGATGTTTTCTTCTTGTGTAGCTCCTTGATGACTTGTCTTTCCTCTCGAATCCTTGCTTCTCGAGAGGAT
The DNA here is from genome assembly GCA_021437245.1 of Aegilops speltoides. Lineage (NCBI taxonomy): Eukaryota > Viridiplantae > Streptophyta > Magnoliopsida > Poales > Poaceae > Aegilops > Aegilops speltoides. The sequence goes on from JAHHZJ010001696.1 coordinate 41,157, forward strand.
CTTCGTTCATAACGATCATCTCTACTCCTTCTCTCTTTCAGGGTGACTCTTCTCTTGAGCTTATTCTTCTTGGAGATTCTTCTCTTCTCTTGTGGGGGCGAACACTCATTTGAGTAGTGTCGGGTCTTCCACAATTATTGATTCGATCACGACTAGAAGATCTCTTTTCATCATATGATCTAGACTTTGAGCTTCTTTCCTTGCTTCTACTCTTGTAGAATTTGTTGAAGTTCTTCACCATTAGGCTTATCTCTTCATTGGAAACTAGCTTGTCACTTGAGGTTGTGGGAGCATCAATTGTAGCTTTGTAAGCACCACTTGACTTGTTGTGAAGCTCTTCCTTATCTTTAAGTGTCATCTCATGAGCAACAATTCTTCCAATGACTTGGTAGGCTTGAGATTCTTGTAGTTTGGCATCATTTGGATCAAAGTGCACCGGTGTCATACTTTCCATCAAAGCTCGAGAATCTTCTTGATGATGAATCCGTCGGTCATTTCTTACGCTTCCTAAGCCAGCAATCTCATTTGTGATGAGAGCAAGCCTAGAGTACATTTCAGCGACTCCTTCACCTTCCTTCATCTTGAACTTGTCAAGTTGACCTTGAAGAACATCTAGCTTTGATTCCTTCACGGACTCGGTACCTTCGTGCATTTCGACCAAAGTATCCCAAATCTCTTTTGCATTCTCAAGGCGGCTGATTTTGTTGAACTCCTCGGGACACAAAGCATTGAAGAGAATGTCACAAGCTGAGCATTGTTTTGCAACATCCATAATTCATCCGCTGTAGCTTCACGATCCGGAACTTTCCCTTCCCGAAGAACTCACCTTGCAAGCCACACAAATAATGCCCCATCTTGGCGGGTTATGTCCAAGAATATGCATTTTCATTTTATGCTTCAACTAGCAAAATTTGAACCATCAAAGTAAGGACCTCTCGAAAATTACCCTCACTAGGCGCCATACTCTCTAGGTTGTGAAACCAAGCTTATGGAGTCAATGCAATGAAACCAATACAATGGAGACCAAAGCTCGATACCACTTGTAGGATCGAAAGTATGTCTAGAGGGTGATTAGACTACTTGACAATATAAAAATTCAGCCTTTTGATAAAGACAAGTTTTTGGCAAGTTCACAATGGATATCAAGTCAAGTATCACCCTACATGCAATTCTAGAGTATTGAGCGGAAAGTAAATTGCACATGTAGTAAAGAGAGGTGGAGAAAGCAAGCATAATTTGGAACACGGAGATTTTTCTCGTGGTTCGATAGGTGGTGCTATCGTCAATCACGTTGATGGAGACTTCAACCCCGGAGGATAGCAGTGCGAGAGTCCACGGAGGCTCCACCCACGAAGGGTCCACGAAGAAGCAACCTTGTCTATGCCATCATGGCATCATACGGAGGACTAGCCTTGGATGGAGAGTTGAACCAAGAAGTTTGTAAGGCAAGAGATCGCCTGCTTGTGAAGATCTGCAGTAAGAGCTAGTCCTCGTGGCAAGGATGCTCAGTGGTGAGATCTCAAGAGTGAGAAGGGATTGGAAGTGTGTGGTAGAGGATGGAAGAGCTAGAAGGAGAAGTATCAGGAAAGTGAGAATGGTGATGACAGAATGGATGCAAGTCTGGACAAAGTTGAGTAGAAGCTCGTGGGATGATGGCTGAATCATCAGTGCTGAGCTGTGATGACTGAGGATGATAAGCAGGTTGAAACGTGAGATCAAGCAGAGCTGACAGGTGTGAAGAGTAGCAGCTCAATGGAAGTGTGATGACAGGAGCATAGTTGCAAAGACCTACTGGAAATAAGATGAAATGCGAGACAAGATGCTCGAGTCTCCTAAGTTGATCAACCAAGGTTTGAGCGAAGTTAGTGAGAAGCTGTGAGTCAGGTGTGGAATTCTATGTGAAGGGATAGATACGCCATCACCCGGTCTTATTCGTGGAAGAGCCATCTGAAGACTACCACTACTAACCGTCTACAGTTTACGAGAAGATACCGGTACGTTGGTGTTGGAGATAAGTTGCTCCACTCCACCATATGAAGCTTTGATTCTGAGCTTCCCAAGTTGCTTTCCACTCACCTTTCTTCACCAAGCCAAATCGTGAGATCTCTCACCGTTAGAGTGTTGGGGAAGATACTACCATTGTGAAGCATCAATGAACCCTCTACCTATAGAGAGTTGATCATCACTCACACCAGTGCTTATACTCAATCCTTTTGCAGCCAATGGTGAGTGCTCCTAGATTGGGTTGAGGGATGTCATTAGCAAGCTTGGTACTCTCACAGCTCACTATTGACCTGTGGAGGTGTGCCCAGATTAGTTGGGTACAGCATGGGACTCCGTCAATTGTGAGTCTGACCAGATTTGTAAGGCGTAGTGCCTCTCGTGAATCTCAGAAGGCAGTCTGTGGGTATGCCATGATGGCATAGACAAGGTTGCTTCTTCGTGGACCCTTAGGTGGGTGGAGCCCTCCAGTGGACTCTCACGCCGTTACCCTCAGGTGGGTTGAAGTCTCCATCAGCGTGGATTGACGATAGCACCACCTATCGGACCACAGAAAAATCTCCGTGTCTCCAAATTGCGTTTGATCTTCTCCACTTCTCCTTACTACTTGTGCAATTTACTTTCCGCTGCCCATACTCTAGAATTGCATGTGAGAGGTGATACTTGACTTGTGTGATATGCAAAATCTGCCAGAACTTGTCTTTCTCAAAAGGCATAATTTTTATCTTGCAGTTGTCTAATCACCCCCTCTAGACACTCTCACCTTCTTGATCCTACAAGAATCTAAGCTAACACGATGAGCAACACGAGGACACAAGATTTATCTTGGTTTGGGCCACCGTTGTGGTGTAATACCCTACTCTAGTGTGTGGTGTGGTGGATTGCCTCGGGCTGATGATGAGCAGTACAAAGAATGAACAGCCTCGAGAGGTGTTCTTGGTATGGATGAGCTGGTTGGCGAGTTCGATCGCCTCTGGTCTAATGAGCACTCGATCCTCCCACCCCTCTTGTGGTGGCTAGTCCTGTTATAGAGGCCTGGTCCTCTTCCCAAATAATTGGCGGGAAGGGCCCAACACGGCCATTTGAAGGGAACATCTAGTA
>JAHHZJ010001697.1:0-23106 GCA_021437245.1 Aegilops speltoides
TGAGTTAGTAATTCTTTGAAAATTTATCGAAAATTGGCTCAAACTTTTCAAGAGGAAAGTTGGAGAGAGATTTGTTGTATGTCCCGCTTGGTAGTTGTTTTTCATCATTATCTTCACTACCATTGTGATCTTCACTTATATTTGCTGTCAAGAGCTACTTAGTATCCTTCATTGATGCTAGTTGGCTATGCCGTGACCTCATTAGTGTTCTTTGCCGCCTCTAGTCCGGTCTAGTAGGACCAACACAGTACCGCGTTGACGTTTATTCAACATTGCATCTTTGAATTGATTATTGCTAATCTTTTGCTACCATATAAAACTCCACATATTTCTACATGTATACCGCTCCCCTTCCTTTACTCAATATTGGAGTTACTTGACACCGCTGGTTTTCCACCGCCCATGGTAAGAACTTGTAAGACATTGATATTTGCTTTTTGAGCATTTTACCACCAATCCTAGTAGTTATAGGAACATTATTTTTATTTTTGTTTTTGTTTCTACTAATCATGATGGTTTGGAGATAGAAGTTCTTGGACGACAACACATCTTCACCACAGAGTTGGAACAACACACACAAGCAATGGCCAAAGTTAGCTTTTTACCGTCATTTGAGGGTAGATTTAATCCGCTATTTATCTAGCTTGGGAGTTGAAGTAGAACAAGTTTTTAGTCACCATGGCTTTTTTCGAACTTGGCGAGTCAGGCCCACTAGAGAATTTATGGTTTTGCTTCCTTTGGTGGAATGGCATTGTAAGAAAAACATTGATAACCAACCCACAACTTGGAAAAGATTTGAAAGATGTAATGAGAAAACAATTTTTCCCTCCTTACTATCGTCATGAATTGCTTCAAATTTGAACAATTTAAACAAGGCAATAACACTTTGTTCATGCTTACTACCAAGAGTTCAAATCTTATATACATCATTGTGACATAGAAGAATCTGAGAATGATACAATGAATAGATTTTTTGGTTTGAACCATGATATTGGCAAGATTTCAGATATTCCTCGTTGCATTATGGTATTATGTTGTTTTGTACCTTTGAGAGACAGGAGGAGGATGCATTGGGTGACTACAACAACTACAATTCCAGTTCATGCTCACCACCGCCGGTTGGTTTCCCCACCGTTAACCTACTAGAGCAGCCCCCCTCGGGCAACATCATCTCAAAGTATGGTGCATTGTCCACGCCTGAATTATATCAGCTCGTCTTTCCGAAAGGTAACAAAGAATATTGATGATATAACTTCACATGAGAATGATGCATCCCTAGTTAACTTGAATACATCATGTGTTGAGCTACCCACTACTTTGATCACACCACCTATTTTTGAGGATTATGTTGATAATTTGACTATGCCATGTGATCAAACAATAAATACCAACAATTTTGAGGCACCAATTGAATTAATGTTGATGCAAAAGAATCAATGTTTAATCGTTTTGATATGACCTCTAATCTTGGTGATGATTCGTGTCGAATGACTCATTGCATGTTTGCTTATCTAAGCATGTTGTAATGTAAATTTGATTCAAATAAGGTTTATTCACCAATGTTGGGATGGTTTAATGATGAACATTATCAAACTTTTGAAATAAATAAGATCTTCACTTATATGTGCAAACCCAGTTGCAATATTTTCTTTAGTTCTTGTGCTAATTTGTTGGCTTTAGATTTTATGAACTATGCAAGTTACTCATCTATTCATGTGTCATATATGCAAAATCAAGGGAAGTAAAATGGATGACGATACATATACAACATGTACACCTTTTCTTTTTTAGCCACATTTCCAGATTAAGCAAGCCGAGGACGGCTTTTTTTCAAGAAGGGAGGATGATGAGGACATGACTACCTTGGATAAGACCAAAAATATTGCATACATGCATATTTGTCGGTGATTTCTAGTGCAAACTATTCAATAATATATTTATGTTATCCGAACAAAATACTTCACACACTTTTGTGTTTTCTAATTGCAGGTGTATGGGACATTTGTACAATCCACATATGAAGATAAGGAAGAAAGAGATGTTTATTTGCTGTTCAAAAGTCCTCCGTCACTTTTGGCCCAAGAGAAGATAGAGTCCAAGTCTCTCCGTTGGTTCGATTCGGGACCGCAGACATACCTGACTCAAAACGCCAACCTTTTTCATACGGATTCCGAATTGGGTGATTCTTTTTTGTTGGAAAGTAGATTTCATGCTCTTTCCAGCACAATTGGAATCACCTTAAAATCCGTCCGGAGCGTTGAGTTGTGGACAAAACAATCTGACGCTACCAGAATCCGAGTCAAACTACAAGTCCAAAGGTGTTACGTCACCTCCACTTGGGCCCATTGGCCTTGTACGACCTAGGGTTAGTTTTAGGCTGACTTGGGACGTTCCCACCTCCCTGGCCGCCACCCTTGCTCCTATATAAGTAGATCCATCTAGTAGCTTTTCCCTTGGTTTTGTTTAATAAAAGTTGCCATAGCTGCAATTCGTTTGCCTTTGTGTTCAACGACCGGAACAAAGGCCACAGAAACCTTGATCAATAAAGTTTCATCTTATATTCGCAATATCCGATTGCAATCTCAGTTCTTGCTTGTTCCGTTTGCTCGCAGAAACAGACCCTCGTGGTCGGTTGATCGTGCTCGGCGTGGTCAATAACCTCCGGAGTTGGTTTGCGATTCTAAGGACGCCCTCGCACGTTCGGGTTGGATCGTCAAAGTCCACTTCCAAAAGCGAAATCCACCATCTCATCAAAGGCGGGACACCTTTGCCTCTATCAAGTCCCTTTTCCTTGCTTCGGAGTGACGAATGTCGATGGAGATGTTCTCGACCGGCCTCGCAATCTTGATTGGCGCCTTGCATTTTCGGTTTAGATCAAGGACCGATAGAGGCAAAGGTGTCCCGCCTTTCTGAGATGGTGGATTTCGGTGGAAGTGATTTGGATGGACTACGAACGGGTCCCTTTGAAAAAAGAGGATGCCAGCAATAATCGAAAATTTTAACAAAAAAACAAAAAAAAGTTGCCCTAAGGGCGTATAAATGGAGGAAAGGGGGGTTTCGGGCCCTTTGGTGGGGGGCCAAACCAACCCCTATCTCTTTGTTTCCCCAAACAAACGGGCCCTAAATGTATATAAAGAGGGAAATTTCTGGCCCTTTGGGGGCCCAAATAATAAGGTTTACCAAAGGACTTAAAATAGTTCTTGGAGAAATTTTGGAAAAGGTGGCAAACCTTGAATATTTCTCCGGCTTTTAATGGCACTTTATTTTGGTTTCCCCCTTTTTTCCAAAGTCCTGAAATCATCACTTGTAACTCTATTCTTGTCCCCTTTCATGCCATCCATTCATGCTTGTTCTTGCTCCAATGTTCATCCTTTCCAAGCTAGGCCCTTCATTTGTAAGCAAAATAAATGTATCCAATTTAGGCAACCATATTCTCATGAACATTAGAATCATTACCAAGAAACGAAAGTACCGTAATTTAGTTGGCGTGCGAGCTCTAGTAATTGGTCCCGATGTATAAAGAGGGGCGTGGGTGTAACAATGGTATTGATGTCCTCATCATCCTCCCCTTCTTGAAATGAAGTCGTCCTCGACGGAAGTTCATCTTCCTCACCCAAATATGGCTTCAAATCTGCAATGTTAAAAGTGGGATAACCCCAAAATCGCGAAGCTCAAGTTTATATGCATTATCATTTACTTTCTCCAACACCTTAAAAGGACCAGAAGACGTGGCATTAGCTTTGATTTGCAAATCGGAAATCTATACTTCATAAATGTAACCAAACAAGATCTCCTTGCAAACACAACATGTTTTCTACCCTTATCTCCGGAAGTTTATATTTAGCATTCATCGCTCAATGTTTTCCTTAGTTAACTCATGCATTTTTAAAATCAATTCAGCACGTTACTGTAGCATCAAAATTAACCTTCTCCGAAGATGGAAGAAGCGACAAATCAATAGGTGCACGGTAGGAAACCATACACAACCTCAAAGGGCACATCTTAGTAGTAGAATGCAATGAGCGATTATAAGCAAATTCAATATGAGGCAAGCAATCCTCCCACATTTTCTTATTTTTCTTTAGAACAGCCCTAAGCATAGTAGACAATGTTCTATTGACTACTTCGAGTTTGTCCATCGGTTTGGGGGTGACAAGTAGTACTAAAAGCAGTTTAGTCCCCAACTTAGCCATAAACATCTCCAAAAGTGGCTAAGAAATTTAGTATCACGATCTGAAACAATAGTATTTGGCACACCATGCAAGCGAATAATTTCACGAAAGAACAAATCAGCAACATTAGCGACATCATCGCTTTTATGACATGGTATAAAGTGTGCCATTTTGAGAATCTATCCACGACAACAAATATGCTATCCCTCCCTTCTTTGTTCTAGGTAAACCTAAAACAAAGTCCATGATATATCCTCCCAAGGAACACTAGAGTACAGGCAAAGGCATATATAAACCATGAGGATTGAGTCGTGACTTAGCTTTTTGACATGTAGTGCAGTGAGCAATAAAGCGCTCAACATCCGTCTCATCTTTGGCCAAAAGAAATGTGTAGCAAGTCGTCCTCCGTCTTCTTCACGCCAAAGTGTCCCATTAGTCCTCCTCCATCGCCTCCTGACAACAACAAAGCGACGGAGCTAGCTGGAATGCATAGCTTGTTAACGAACACAAATCCATCATTAACGACAAACTTGTTCCATGTTCTTCCTTCTTTACAATTCTGCAATACATCTTTAAAATCAGCATCATGCACATATTGATCTTTGATGGTCTCCAAACCAAATATTTTGAAGTCAAGTTGTGAAAGCATAGTATAGCGACGAGACAATGCATCGACAATAACATTTTCTTTACCCTTCTTGTGTTTAATGACATAAGGAAAGTCTCAATGAATTCAACCCATTTAGCATGTCTACGATTCAGTTTAGCTTGACTTTTAATATGTTTCAAAGATTCATGATCAGAATGTATAACAAATTCTTTGGGCCATAAATAATGTTGCCATGTTTCTAAAGTCCTAACAAGAGCATATAATTCTTTATCATAAGTAGAGTAATTCAGACTAGGCCCTCAATTTTTAGAAAAGTATGCAACAGGTTTGCCATCTTGTAATAACACACCTCTAATCCAATTCCACTAGCATCACATTCAAGCTCAAAAGTCTTATTAAAATCAGGAAGTTGGAGTAAAGGGCATGTGTCAACTTATCTTTCAACACCGTGAAGGCTTCTTCTGTCGCGGTACCCCAAACAAAAGGCACATCCTTCTTTGTAAGCTCGTTGAGAGGTGCGACAATGGTGCTGAAATCTCTCCAAGCGCCTATAGAAACCAGCGAGGCCAAGAAACTCCTCACTTGTGTGACCGTTTTGGGCTGCGGCCAACTCTCAATAGCTTCAATCTTGGCTTTATCAACTTCAATTCCTGTGGAGTAACAACATAGCCAAGAAAAGATACGATCGGTGCAAAAGGTGCACTTCCCAAGGTTACCAAACAAGCGTGCATCACGTAGAGCATTAAAAACAACGCGTAAATGTTCCAAATGTTCTTCCAAAGATTTGCTATAAATCAGTATATCATCAAAATAAACTACCACAAATCGTCCAATGAAAGCACGTAAAACTTGTTCATTAATCTCATGAAAGTACTAGGTGCATTAGTTAACCCAAAAGGCATGACTAACCACTCATATAATCAAACTTAGTTTTAAATGCTGTTTTCCATTCATCTCCCAATTTCATACGAATTTGATGGTATCCACTCATAAATCAACTTTGGAGAATATTGTAAGCCACTCAATTCATCAAGCATATCATCTAGCCTAGGAATAGGGTGGCGATAACGAATAGTAATATTATTGATGCCTCTACAATCAACACACATACGTGACGTACCATCCTTTTTCGGCACTAGAATAATAGGAACAGCACAAGGACTAAAGGTTCACGTATATAACCTTTGTCGAGCAGCTCATATGCTTGGCGCATAATCTCCTTCGTCTCCTCTGGATTGAGTGCGGTATGGTGCGGTTGGGTAATGATGCACGAGAATTAAGTCAATTTGATGCTCAATCCCTCGAATAGGTGGTAATCCGGTGTGACGTCTTGTGGAAAGGCGTCGTGAACTCTGCAAAATGTTAGTGACGGAGGGGCAAAGAGGAAAACCGTCCTCGAATGAAAATAATGCCTCTTTGCACACAAAAGCATAGCAAACAGATTTGCTAAAATCTAGCTCATCAATATCAGATTTAGTGGCAAGTAAACATGCACTTTTCAATTTAATTTGAAACAGCACTAGATGGTTTACTATTAGGCTTCATGTGTTGCTCAAATTCTTTTGCCACAATCTGATTTTCACTCTTATTTTTCTCTGTTTTGCTTTATTAGCTCTATTAATATCATCTTTCAAAATGGACTCGGAGTCATAGGAAGCAAAGTAATATTTTTATCCTTATGAACAAGAGTATCTTGATTGTTTCTACCATGGTGTCTGAAATTTTATCAAATTGCCATGAGTCGACCAAGTAATAAGGAACATGCTTGCATAGGTACCACATCACAATCAACATAATCAGCATATGTAGAGATACTAAAATGCACACGAGCGATCGTGTTACCTTCACCTTCGCATGTTGTTGAACCATTGGATGTAGTAAGGATGTGGATGTGGTCTTGTGGTGAGAGATAGCTTCTCCACCATCTCCATGCTAGCCAAGTTGTTGCAGCTCCCTCCATCTATGATGGCCTTGAATAGACGTTCCTTCACAACTCCTTTGTATGGAACAAATTATGCCTCTGATTTTGCTCGAACTTGTGTAACTGCACCTCAAAACACGTTGAGCAACTAAGCAGTCATACTCGGCATCTTGCGACCATGTATTGTGTCTCATGATCGAAGCATCTCCACGTGTTCCTCATGTGTGATAAGAGCCAAAGTCTCCTCATCATAGTCACTAAGCGGACTCATACCCACCATCCTCGTGCAATCATCACTGCTGAGATTTGCATTCTCTGCTAAAATGTCCTCTTCCCTTACAGCAGACGACAAATAATATCACTTGTGTGCCTGTTGGCGCCATGGAAGAAGAAGAGCTCTGTGCGAGCCGGGTGTGCTCTTGGCGGATAGTGGTGGTTGTGCACTGCTTTCTTGTATCACGGTTGGAGGTGGCTTTGAAGGAGGTGATGGTGCGGATGGAAGTAGATGATGCGCGTGGTGTCCATGATGACGGTCGACTGCGAGAAAAGTTAGTGCGGCGCCAATGCACTCGATCTGCACTTCACGTTCGACTTTACAAGCAAGATGGAATAAGCAGGTGATATTATTATAATCCTTATAGTCTAGAATGGTGCGAATCTCTCTATTTAATCCACCGAAAGCGTGCAAGCATAGCTTCATTCTCCTCAACAATACCACATCTAATCAAGCCGGTTTGCAATTCACGATAATATTCTTCTACACATTTCTTTTGGCCAAAGATGAGGCGGGATGTTGAGCGTTTTATTGCTTTGCATGCACTACATGTCAAAAAGCTAAGTCACGACTCAATCCTCATGGTTTATATATGCCTTTGACTGTACCTAGTGTTCCTTGGGAGGATATATCTATGGACTTTGTTTTAGGTTTACCTAGAACAAAGAAGGGAGGATAACATATTTGTTGTCGTGGATAGATTCTCGAAAATGGCACACTTTATACCATGTCATAAGCGATGATCTTTGTCAATGTTGCTGATTTGTTCTTTCATTGAAATTATTAGCATGGTGTGCCAAATACTATTGTTTCAGATCGTGATACTAAATTTCTTAGCCACTTTTGGAGATGTTTATGGGCTAAGTTGGGGACTAAAGCCTTTTAGTACTACTTGTCACCCTCAAGTGATGGACAAAGCTGAAGTAGTCAATAGAACATTATACTGCTTTATGCTTAGGGCTGTTCTAAAGAAAAATAAGAAAATGTGGGAGGAATGCTTGCCTCATATTGAATTTGCTTATAATCGTTCATTGCATTCTACTACTAAGATGTGCCCTTTTGAAGTTGTGTATGGTTTCCTACCTCGTGCACCTATTGATTTGTTGCCTCTTCCATCTTGAGAAGAGTTAATTTTGATGCTAAAGAAGCGTCTGAGTTGATTTTAAAAATGCATGAGTTAACTAAGGAAAACATTGAGCGTATGAATGCTAAATATAAACTTCTTGGAGATAAGGGTAGAAAACATGTTGTGTTACTTTGGAGATCTTGTTTGGTTACATTTGCGTAGAGATAGATTTCTGATTTGCAAATCAAAGCTAATGCCACGTCTGCTGGTCCCTTTAAGGTGTTGGAGAAAGTAAATGATAATGCATATAAACTTGAGCTCTGCAGATTTTGGGGTTAGTCCCACTTTTAACATTCAGATTTGAAGCCATATTTGGGTGAGGAAGATGAACTTCCGTCGAGGGCGACTTCATTTCAAGAAGGGAGGATGATGAGGACATCAATACCATTGTTACACCCACCCTGCTGCTATACATCTTGGACCAATTACTAGAGCTCGCATGCCTCAACTAAATTACGGTACTTTCGTTTCTTGGTAATGATTCTAATGTTCATGAGAATATGATCTTGCCTAAATTGGATACATTTGTTTTGCTTACAAATGAAGGGACTAGCTTGGAGAAGGATGAACATTGGAGCAAGAACACACATGGAGTTGATGGCATGCTTAGGAGATCAAACGGAGTTACAAGTGATGATTCAGGACTTTGAAGCCACCATAAGGAGTGCATGAAGCCTTGGACGAAATATACAAGATGCCACTTCATAATATTAGTCCGGAGGCTATTCTAGGTGCTGCGTCACCTTATTATTGGGCCCGGCCCATGTAATTTCGAAATACATTAGTATAGGCTATTTTTAGAGTCCGTATGTGTGGGAAACAAGAGATAGGGTTAGTTTGGACCCCTCCACCAAGGCCACGAAATTCACCCCTCTTCCTCCATATATCAGCCCTTAGGGCACCGTTTAGACTTGAGGTTTTGTTTAGATTAAAGTTCGCCATAGCTGCAACCGGCGTGCCGTTTGTGTTCGCGACCGGACAAAGCGTCACGAACCCCACCTTGATCAATAAAGCTTTCATCTTATATTGCAATATCAGTTGCAATCTCGGTTTCTTGCTTGTTCTTCGTTTGCTCAGCGGAAATAGACCCTCGTGGTCGAGTTGATCGTGCTCGGCGTGGTCAATAACCTCTCGGAGTTGGTTTAGCGATTGCTAAGCGCGGCGTCCTCGCCGTTAAATGAGTCGGATCGTCAAAGTCGACTTCCACCAAGCGAAATCCACCATCTCATCGAAAGACGGGACACCTCTGCCTCTATCACTCATGATCAGAATCATCTCCACCGTGTTCCTCATGTGTAATAAGAGCCAAAGTCTCCTCATCATAGTCACTAGCGGACTCATACCCACCATCCTCGGTAGCAATCATCACTGCGGAGATTTGCATTCTCTCAAAATGTCCTCTTCCCTTCATGACGACAAATAATATCACTTGTGTGCCTGTTGGCGCCATGGAAGAAGAAGAGCTCTGTCTTGACGCGGTGTGCTCTTGGCGGATAGTGGTGGTTGTGCACCTTTCTTGTATCACGGTTGGAGGTGGCTTTGAAGGAGGTGATGGTGCGGTGGAAGTAGATGATCGCGTGGTGTCCATGATGAAGGTCGACCTGCGAGAAAAGTTAGTGCGGCGCCAATGCACGTCGATCACGCACTTCACGTTCGAGCTTTACAAGCAAGATGGAATAAGCAGTGATATTATTATAATCCTTATAGTCTAGAATGGTGCGAATCTCTCTATTTAATCCACCCGAGCGTGCAAGCATAGCTTCATTCTCCTCAACAATACCACATCTAATCAAGCGGTTTGTAATTCACGATAATATTCTTCTCAGAATTTTTCCTTGTCTTAAGCGCTGCAATTTTGAAGTAATTCACGTTGATAATATGGTGGAACCAGCAGTATGCATAGCAGTTTTCAAAGCAGCCCAAGTAGTGGAGCAGGATATAATCTACAATGTTGGACCACCAAACACATCAAAGCTAGTGAAAGCACAAGCGAATAGCGGGAACACGTCTCTCCTCGGGATATTGTAAACATGTAAATCGTTGTTCAGGTTTCTAACTCCCAAGTAAGATATATATCAGGAACATATCTACCCTCAAATGGTGGAATATTCAATTTCAGTTTAGGGAGATGGTCATGATCTCGATACTGAGGGAGCCTAATATTGCCATTACTTGCATGTGGGCGACACGGTGGTTGTGGTGCTGGTGGTTGCGTGGTTCGATGTTGATCAACCTCATCCTCATAATCGTCCACATACTCATCATCCTCCTCGGTACCACCAGGCGATGCGAGAGCCAAAAAGCACCAACAGCGATGGCAATGGACACGAAATTTTGCCACGCTCAATAGGAACACTGTTGAGCTCGTCCATCTTGATTCGGAAGAGGCGTAGTTGTTGTCGTTGCAGAGGTGCGATAGGTGCAGCCGGGGTGGTTGTGGAAACAGCGAGCAATTCATCAAACTTGCTATCAAGCTTTGTTTCAACGTCTTCTCAATGCCATCTATCTTCTCCATGGCCTCATCAAATCTGTTTAGCACATCTTCTTTGTCCAATCATCTTTCTTGAAACTTATCATGTAGCTGTTTGTTATCGAGTTCTCCCAATCAGTCTCATCGACTTGTGATCACTGCCATGGTTAGCAACAATAAAACACACAAGAATATGATCCTCTGAGACTACTAGGAAGTGGTGGTGGTGGTGTGGTGGGCAGGTCACAAATCCGTCAAGCAAATCTCAAATTCTTACGGTTCTTACCCGGCGGTGGTGATGGCAACGTTGTAGTCAAAACTCTCAAAGCTTGGATATAGCGATTACGGGGAGAATCAAGCATACAGCGTAGATGTATGTGGGCTGGGAAGGCTTATGATATGGTAGCAAAAATGTCGAGCAATAATCAATTGAGAGATGCAAAGTTGAATAAGCGCTCAGCAGGATCTGTCTTTGGTCCTAGGCTGAACCGTGCTAGAGCGAGCCTAGAACACTAACAAAATCAGTTGCTGCGTAAACAAGGGAGGAGCACACTCTGAATTTTCTTTCTCTTTTTTCTTTTTTTGCACTTTTTTCCTCTTTTTTTTTTGCTCCCAACAAAATTTTTTCGGAAAAAGTCTACAAATGGTCTAAAACTGCCTGGCAATTTTCCAGGACTTAGTTTTTTTGAAGCTGGAACTATTTTTCTTCTGCGGATGGCTTGGAAGTTGGGGAGTCCTCTGCTTTGTCACGACTTCGGATGTCGCGTGATCTGAAATCGAGAACAATGCAACAATTCTGGACTTGGACTAGGAGTGGTGGCGGAGATGAATCTGGTGGACCTCGGTTGGTGGCGGAGATGAGTCGGTGGAACTTCGGTGGTGGCGGAGATGAATCTGGTGGAACTTCGGTGGTGGCGGATATATATTGCGAGTGGACTCGGATGGGCGTGATGGTGGCGGATATGTGGTGGCGTATATGGATTGGTTGGCGGTGAATATGTGGTGGTGGTATATGGCGGCGGCGTGACAACTGTGAGCAGAACTTCGAAACTCTAAAAGACTAGGCGCTAAGACCAGCAACTTGACCGCGATGCAAGCATAAATTCAACAAAACAAATCTGAAAAGATTATGCAAAGGCTCAGATTGGTTGGACGGGATGAACTAACCCTAATTTTTTGGCTTTTTGTGGACTATAGGTATGAAGAACGGACTCGATCTAAACTCGAAAGCTGTAAAATCTCAAAGCGACACGAAATCTGATACCACTTGATAGAGGCAAAGGTGTCCGTCTTTCGATGAGATGGTGGATTTACGCTTTGGTGGAAGTCGACTTTGACGATCCGACTACTGCGTCTGAGCGTCGCGCTATAGCAATCGCTAAACCAACTCAGAGAGGTTATTGACCCTTGCGAACACGATCAACTGACCACGAGGTCTATTTCCTGCGACAAGCGAAGAACAAGCAAGCTGAGATTGCAATGCTGGATATTGCGAATATAAGATGAAGCTTTATTGATCAAGGTGGGGTTACTGTGGCGCCTTTATGCGGTCATGGAACACAAGCAAATCTGTGAAGTTGCAGCTATGGCGAACTTTTAATCTAAACAAAACCCAAGTCTAAGCGGTGCCCTAAGGGCTGTATATATGGAGGAAGAGGGAGATGAATTTCGTGGCCCTTGGTGGAGGGTCGAAACTAACCCTATCTCTTGTTCCCACATCTGGACTCTAAAATAGCCTATACTAATGTATTTCGAAATTACATGGGCTGGCCCAATAATAAGGTGCTAGACACCTAGAATAGCCTCTGGCGAACTTTATGAAGTGGCATCTTGTATATTTCGTCCAAGGCTTCGTGCACTCATTATGGTGGCTTCAAAGTCACTGAAATCATCACTTGTAACTCCATTCTTGTCCCCTTAGCATGCCATCATCTCCATGCTTGTTCTTGCTCCAATGTTCATCCTTCTCCAAGTGGGCCCTTCATTTGTAAGCAAAACAAATGTATCCAATTTTGATAAGCGGGGTGTCCGATCTTTCGATGAGATGATAACTATCGATTTGGTGGAGTAGACTATGCGATCCGACTACAAACATGTCTGACGTTGCGCCTTAGCAATCGCTAAACCAACTCAGAGAGTTCTTGGCGATCTTTGGAAGCACGATCAGCGACCACGAAGGTCTATTCCTCATGCAATCGAAGAACAAGCAAGAATATGATAAAGCAATCTGAATATTGCAGTATATATGAAGTATAGATGAAAGTGGGGTTTCATAAGCGGTCTTGATGCAGTGGTTGGACACAAGCGAAGTACGAAGTTACAGCGATGGCTAACTTTTAACTAAATAAAACCCCAAGTCTAAGCGATCTTGTAAGGGCTATATTTATAGGGAAAGAGAGGATTTTGTCCCCCCTTGGCAAGTGGGACTAAAACACCTCTAAGTCATTCCTACAATATGGACTCTAAAATATATTACATGGGCCTAACCCAAAATAAGGTGGCGCAACACCAATAAATAAGCTATGGACAAAATTTATGAAAGGCCATCTTGTATATTTACCATCATCTTGTATGTCATCATGGTGGCGTCAAAGTCAGAAATCTCCACTTGAACCTCTGTTCTTGTTCTCCTGCTTTACACCTTCATCTCCGTGCTTGACCATGCTCCAATGTTCAACCTTCTTGCCCGTGCTAGGCCCTTCAATTGCAAGCAACACAAATGTATCTAAGTTAGGCGCATCATATTCTCGTGAACACGAAACATTACCAAAGCGAAAGTACACGATAATTTAATTGGCGTGTCGAGCTCTAGCAAGCTGTTCAAGAGGTAAAACATTAGGGAATATGGGTGTATGCTGTGGTAGCCATGTCCTCATCATCCTCCCTTCTTGAATACAAAGCCGTCCTCGGCGTTGTATCTAAATCTGGCTAACAAAAGAGACAAAGGTGTACCCGTTGTATATGTTCATCATCCATTTTCACTGATCTCGGTTGGGGCACATGTGACACGATTATACAAGGCACCCTTCAAAATTAAGTGAAATATAAAGCCAATATATTATCACAAGAAGTCAAAGGCATGAAAAATTGCAACTCGGTTTGCACATATAAGTGAAGCTCTTATTCATATCAAAAGATTGACAATGCTTATCATTAAACCATCCCAATATTGATGAACCATCACCAAGATCAGGAGGTCATATCAAAATTATTAAACATTGGCACAATTATTTTCAAGCGTATTTGATCCAAATCTGATTTATTCACGATTCACTTGATTCTTTTGCATCGATAGTTAATTCCATGTGTTCACTCACAATTGTTTGATCACATGACAAAGTCAAATCATCAACATAGTCCTCTAAAATAGTTGGTGTGATCAAAGTAGTGGGTAGCTCATCGCATGGTTCATTTAAATTGACAAGGCATTCATCATACTCATGTGGAGGTGGAAGATCGGTACCTTTGTCATTACCTCGGTGATCGACAAAGATGATGTAGGCACTCTAGGTGGAACCGTCACATGGTGGAGGTGATGTAGTGCTCTCAACAATGGATGTTGTTGCCATAGGAGGCCAGATGGTGGAAGGAACAACGATGCAACTTCAGTGGGATTTGCACCTTCCGCTTGTTTATCTTGTGGGCTACCGTCGGTTATCTCTGTTCAGCTTTGCAAGACAAGGCGAAACAAGCGGTCCATAGGATAACATGTTTCATGAATTAGTATCTCTGAATGTCACGGTTTAATCCTCCCCAAAATCTATCCATTAATTCTTCTTCACTTTGTTCTAAAGAGGAATGCAACAAGGTAGTTTGTAAATCATCATAATATTTTATTCTGGCGTCACTACCTTGTTTTAAATGTTGCAACTTTTCATCATGTCACGAGTATAATAAGCGGGGACAAATGTATATCGCATAGCAAGTTTCAAATCATCCCAAATGCAATTATATAATCGGTGTAGCAGACAATATTCACTCCACCAAACTAAAGCATAACGGTGAAAGAACCAATGCAACCTTAACTTTTTATGTTCATCAAAATTATGGGAAGCAAATATATTATTTATGTTGAACTCCCATTCAATATATAAAGCAGGTCTAAAAGCGGCCATTAAATGATGGTATAGAAACATTAACTTTGATCATGGGCATCTGGATGTTTGGGTACCTCTGTGCGGTTGTGATATTTGCATAGGTGGTGGTATGTCTCCCACGATTGACAAAGCCCATGTCTGACTACTGGATCTGTCATGATTAGTAGAAACAAGAAACAAAATCCAAAATAATGTTCCTATGAACTCTTTGGGATGTGATGGTAAAGCGCTCATAGTCTGACAAATCAAAGTCTTACAAGTTCTTACCATGCGCGGTGGTGGCCGGCAACGCGATGTCAAATAACTCCAAAAGTTGGGTAAAGCGATTGCGGTGAGCGTATGTATACGGTGTAGAAATATGTGGAGCTGGGTTGGCTTGATATATATGGAGAAAATGCAACAACCACATTAATTAATGCAAGCTGAAAATTAAGCTCAAAGTGGTCAAGTCTTGGTTCTAGGCTAGATCGTGCTAGAGGCCTGAGCCTAAGACACAAGTGAAATTCGCGACAATGAGCCGGCCCCTTTTATTTCTTAGCGATAAAATTTATGTGTCCAAAGTCTTGTCGATGTACCAAGCGAAATCTCATTTGTCCAAAATCTGCTCTCATCTTTTTTTTGGACTGTTCTTACGGTTTGCAAAGCAATCAAACCCACGATCGTATGCACTTCCTTTCTAAAATCAACGTCAACAATTCTCCTTATCCTCTTTTTTTTGCAATCTCCACTACTCCGTAAGAATCTGCTCCTTTTTTAAGTCAAGCGTGCCACACTAGGACACTCATATCCAAGCGTGTCAAATCATTGTTTATATCCTTCCAAAAGTTGTGCGAGGATCGAGCCTTAATTAATTCTGCATGCAAAGCCATCTTTAATCCACGTTCTATTGGGTCAAAACAAATGACGGCTCCCGCTATATTTTAGGAAACTTTTTTTTATGCATAACGATCCAAACCTTCAATGTTGTCTTGATGGCTTTCCTTCTAAAACCGTTCAATGCAATATCTTTGTTTTACTTCCTTCCTATGCCAAGAAAATCGAATTTGTAACAAACAGACCGGTAGCTTTCAAGCAAGCGTGATTGCACTTTCCTTGTAGCATAAACCGAGCAGCCCTCTATCTATCTCTCTTTTATCTGTTTTTCCAAACAAGGATTGGATTTTTTTCTCCGTCAAACTTGCCAAACAGACTTGTTCCTTTTGTGGCGAATAACATGCAGATTTTTGGGAAGCGAAGCAATCAAATTGGATGCTTTTTAACTCTCTCTCAAGAAACCTCCGTGGAAACAACCAAAAAACTTCCTCCTTCGTTCCTTTTATTCCTCTAACCTTTCTTTTTTAGTAAATCTGCATGGAACCCAACAAAGGAAGATTTCTTTGTATTTACGTACTTCTTTTGGAAACTAAACTCACCAGGAAACAACCAACACTTCCCTTTTTTTATGCGATCTGCGTATACCCCGTGAGAATCTGTTTTTGTACTCCAATCACCTTTCTCTTTCCTTATTATTTTATTTCCAATCCAAACAGCTTACAGCATCCGAAATCTTGAACCTTTTTTCTCTCTCCCAACAATCGATCGAATTCCGTATGCTCTATCTTTTTCCCTTACATTCCAGCGTAGCAACACAACCTCTCTTTCAACAAACAATGATTTTCTCTCTCGATAATTTTGCTCTCACAATATTTTTTTAACTCCAACGTGACCAACTAGTACTCTTCTTTGAACAACCAAAGTTGTCTTTGATTCTTCAGCAAATCTGTCAGCGAAATCTCTTTTCTTTTACCAGCATAAGCAGCTCAACAAACCAACAAAACAATCAGCACTTGCCTTCTTCAAAGTTTTCTCTTAGTCTTCTAACTTGAAAGGCTATGGCAGTGACAATGAACTCACGATGATGATGCGGAGAAAAATTACAATTGGCGATGTGCGTGGAATATGACAATGAGGTGGATGGCGGTGTTTGCGGATCGGCGTGAACAAAGCGTGACTAGAACTTCGAAACTCTAAAGACTAGACACTAGAAACCAGCAACTCGACACGATGCAACGAAAATTCAACAAGCAAAAATTAAGTGGCAATGGCGAAAAGGCTCGGTGTCTTGGACATGGATGAACTAATCTAATTTTTTGTGGCTTTTGTGGATTGGTATGAATGAAGATGCGATCTAAACTACGAAAAGCTGTAAAATCTCACGATCAACTGGCGATACCACTTGATAGGCGGGGTGTCGATCTTTCGATGAGATGATAACTATCGATTTGGTGGAGTAGACTTTGTGATCCGACTACAAACATATGCGACGTTGCGCCTTAGCAATCGCTAAACCAACTCAGGAGGTTCTTGGCGATCTTTGGAAGCACGATCAGCGACCACGAAGGTCTATTCTACAAGCAATCGAAGAACAAGCAAGAATATGATAAAGCAATCTGAATATTGCAGTATATATGAAGTATAGATGAAAGTGGGGTTTCATAAGCGGTCTTGAGTGCAGTGCGTTGGACACAAGCGAAGTACGCGAAGTTACAGCGATGGCTAACTTTTAACTAAATAAAACCCCAAGTCTAAACGATGCCGTAAGGGCTATATTTATAGGGAAAAGAGAGGGGATTTTGTCCCCCCTTGGCAAGGTGGGACTAAAACACCTCCTAAGTCATTTTCCCTACAATATGGACTCTAAAAATATATTACATGGGCCTAACCCAAAATAAGGTGGCGCAACACCAATAAATAAGCTATGGACAAAATTTATGAAAGGCCATCTTGTATATTTCGGCCATCATCTTGTATATCATCATGGTGGCGTCAAAGTCCGAAAATCTCCACTTGAACCTCTGTTCTTGTTCTCCTCTTTACACCTTCATCTCCGTGCTTGACCATGCTCCAATGTTCAACCTTCTTGCCGTGCTAGGCCCTTCAATTGCAAGCAACACAAATGTATCTAAGTTAGGCGCATCATATTCTCGTGAACACGAAACATTACCAAAGCGAAAGTACGATAATTTAATTAGCGTGTCGAGCTCTAGCAACTGTTCCAAGAGGTAAAACATTAGGGAATATGGGTGTAACCGTGGTAGCCATGTCCTCATCAAATTTAGCGACATCATATTCTCATGAACATTAGAATCATTACCAAAAGCGAAAGTACACGTAATTTAATTGGCGTCTTGTGAGCTCTAGTAATTAGTCGGTATGTATAACAGCGGGGGCTATGGGTGTAACAATGGTATTGATGTCCTCATCAATAGGTACCACATCACAATCAACATAATCGCGTATGTAGAGATACTAAAATGCACACGAGCAGTCGTGTTACCTTCACCTTGCAGCTGTTGTTGAACCATTGGATGTAGTAAGGATGTGGATGTGGTCTTGTGGTGAGAGATAGCTTCTCCACCATCTCCATGCTAGCCAAGTTGTTGCAGCTCCCTCCATCTATGATGGCTTGAATAGAGCGTTCCTTCACAACTCCTTTGTATGGAACAAATTATGCCTCTGATTTTGCTCGACTTGTAACCTGCACACTCAAAACCGTTGAGCGACTAAACATTCATACTGTCGGCATCTTGGCAGCCATGCATTGTGTCTCATGATCAGAATCATCTCCACCGTGTTCCTCATGTGTAATAAGAGCCAAAGTCTCCTCATCATAGTCACTAAGCGGACTCATACCCACCATCCTCGTAGCAATCATCACTGCTGAGATTTGCATTCTCTATAAAATGTCCTCTTCCCTTACTGACGACAAATAATATCACTTGTGTGCCTGTTGCGCCATGGAAGAAGAAGAGCTCTGTCTGAGCCGCGGTGTGCTCTTGGCGGATAGTGGTGGTCGTGCCTGCTTTCTTGTATCACGGTTGGAGGTGGCTTTGAAGGAGGTGATGGTGCGGTGGAAGTAGATGATGCCGTGGTGTCCATGATGAAGGTCGACTGCGAGAAAAGTTAGTGCGGCGCCAATGCTGTCGATCCGCACTTCACGTTCAGCTTTACAAGCAAGATGGAATAAGCAGTGATATTATTATAATCCTTATAGTCTAGAATGGTGCGAATCTCTCTATTTAATCCACCCGAAAGCGTGCAAGCATAGCTTCATTCTCCTCAACAATACCACATCTAATCAAGCGGTTTGTAATTCCGATAATATTCTTCTCTGAGTTTTTCCTTGTCTTAAGCGCTGCAATTTTTGAAGTAATTCACGTTGATAATATGGTGGAACCATGATCGCATAGCAGTTTTCAAAGCAGCCCAAGTAGGCTGGAGCAGGATATAATCTACAATGTTGAGACCACCAAACACATGCAAAGCTAGTGAAAGCATAAGCAGGCGAGGAACACGTCTCTCCTCGGGATATTGTAAACATGTAAATCGTTGTTCGGTTTCTAACTCCCAAGTAAGATATATATCGGGATCATATCTACCCTCAAATGGTGGAATATTCAATTTCAGTTTAGGGAGATGGTCATGATCTCGTACTGAGGAGCCCTAATATTGCCATTATTTGCATGTGGGCGACACGGTGGTTGTGGTCTTGGTGGTTGCGTAGTTCGATGTTGATCAACCTCATCCTCATAATCGTCCACATACTCATCATCCTCCTCGGTACCACCGGCGATGGAGGCCAAAAAGCACCAACAGCGATGGCAATGACATCGAAATTTTGTCTGGCTCAATAGGAACCTGGAGCTCAACCATCTTGATTCGGAAGGGCGTGGTTGTTGTCGTTCTGAGGTGCGATAGGTGCAGCCGCGGTGGTTGTGGAAAAGCGAGCAATTCATCAAACTTGCTATCAAGCTTTGTTTCAAGCGTCTTCTCAATGCCATCTATCTTCTCCATGGCCTCGTCAAATCTGTTTACCACGTCTTTTGTCCAATCATCATTTCTTGAAACTTATCATGTAGCTGTTTGTTAGTCGAGGTTCTCCCAATCAGTCTCATCGACTTGATCCTACCATGGTTAGCGACAAATAGAAACACACAAGAATATGATCCTCTGAGACTACTAAAGTGGTGGTGGTGTATCACAAACCCGTCAAGCAAATCTCAAATTCTTACGAGTTCTTACCCGGCGTGTGATACGGAACCGTTGTAGTCAAAACTCTCAAAGCTTGGCTATAGCGATTACGGGGAGAATCAAGCATACGAGCGTAGATGTATGTGGGCTGGGAAGGCTTATAATATGGTAGCAAAAAGGTCGCAATAATCAATTCGGAGATGCAAAGTTGAATAAGCGCTCAGCGGATCTTGTGCTGGTCCTAGGCTGAACCGTGCTAGAGGCGAGCCTAGAACAATAACAAAATCACGGTGCTGCGTAAACAAGGAAGAGCACACTCTGAATTTTTTTTAGCTCTTTTTTTTGCTTTTCGAAAAATCACTATAATGGCGAGTGTCTCAAAACTCTTCCCGGTCAAGCTGATAGGATGGGCACGAAATTTTTGACCAATTTTTTTTCTTCATTGCTGGACCCAAAAGCTGAAGCGGATCAAAAAACTTTCTATACTTGTTGTCTCAATACGCAAAACACCTAAAAATAGGATAGCGAATTTTTTTTTTCCGTGCGTTTTGGAAAATTTTGGGCCTGAGCGGAGGTGGTTTCGGACTCTTTTTTTGAAACCAACCTCTTCTCGACGGACAAAAGATTGCTGGAATCGAAACCTACTCGAGACAAGAAACACGAATCGGAAATTAGATGGATCACGAAAACAAATCTAATATGCAAGAACTTCGGATTGGTGGTGGATATATGGTGGTGGTATATATGCGGTGGTGGTATATGGCAGCGGTGGTGGTATATGGATCTGATTGAGCGGTGGCGGATAGCGGTGGTGGTAGATGGCGGGCGATGATAGCAGTGCGGCGGCGTGACAACTTATGACAGAACTTCGAAACTCTAAAGACTAGACTCTAAGACCAGCAACTAGACACGACGATGCAACATAAATTCAACAAGCGCAAATCTGAGAAAAGATTATGCAAAGGCTCAGATTGGTTCGGATATGATGACCTAACCTAAATTTTTTTTGGCTTTTTAGTGGACTGTAGGTATGAAGAATAGACTCGATCTAAACTACGAAAAACTATAAAATCTCACAGAGCAACACGAAATCTGATACCACTTGATAGAGGCAAGGTGTCCCGTCTTTCGATGAGATGGTGGATTCGCTTTGGTGGAAGTCGACTTTGGCGATCCGACTCTGACGTGCGAGGGCGTCGCCTATATGTCGCTAAACCAACTCAGGAGGTTATTGACCGCGCGAACCGATCAACGACCACGAGGTCTATTTCCTGCGAGAAGCGAAGAACAAGCAAGCTGAGATTGCAATCTGGATATTGCGAATATAAGATGAAAGCTTTATTGATCAAGGTGGGGTTACGTGGCGCCTTTATGCAGTGCGTTGAACACAAGCGAAATCTGTGAAGTTGCAGCTATGGCGAACTTTTGATCTAAACAAAACCCAAAGTCTAAGCGGTGCCCTAAGGGCTGTATATATGGAGGAAGAGGGGTGAATTTCGTGGCCCTTGGTGGAGGGTCAGAAACTAACCCTATCTCTTGTTCCCCCACATCTGGACTCTAAAATAGCCTATACTAATGTATTTCGAAATTACATGGGCCTGGCCCAATAATAAGGTGCATAACACCTAGAATAGCCTCTGGACGAAATTTATGAAGTGGCATCTTGTATATTTCGTCCAAGGCTTCATGCACTCATTATGGTGGCTTCAAAGTCCTGAAATCATCACTTGTAACTCTATTCTTGTCCCCCTTAGCATGCCATCATCGCCATGCTTGTTCTTGCTCAATGTTCATCCTTCTCCAAGCTAGGCCCTTCATTTGTAAGCAAAAGAAATGTATCCAATTTAGCGACATCATATTCTCATGAACATTAGAATCATTACCAAGAAGCGAAAGTACACAGTAATTTAGTTGGCGTCTTGTGAGCTCTAGTAGTTGGTCCAATATGTATAGCGATGAGGGGCTGTGGGTGTAACAATGGTATTGATGTCCTCATCATAGGCGCTTTGGAGATGTAGTTGTTCACGCCGTCGTTGTTGTAAATAGCAGGAGAGGAATGCCTTGCCTATCCATCACAAGACTCGAGCAAATATGAGTGGGAGAAAGAGAGAGCGTATACCAATGTACCTTTGACCAAAGTTGAAGATGAATCAAGTTCACTCAAATGTGGACAATGAAATAGCACTATTGGTACCAATCCTTGTCGGTTCTCACACCTACACAAGTAAAGCTTATAGTGGAGCTCGGTGAGGATAGTGGCACAAAATTTAATGCAAAATGTTAGCAAGAGTCAATAATGTTGAAAAAGATTCACAAATTCATAGTGAGACAAATGGATCAATAGCAAAGAATGGCTAGCGGAAACACACACACGGATAGATAAATGGAATTCGTGCAACCAAGGAATGAGCTCAAAATGTGGAATCCACCAAAGCCTCGTGTTGCACAACTCAAGAGAGCGCTATACGATTGCTCAAAAGGCGGATATGACACTTGTGCACAACCTATCTGATGCAAAATGGATATTCTTTCTATCCCAAGTATGCTATGTATGTATGGTTCGGTGTTTCTCTCAAGCATGATATCATATGATGTAGTTTGACAATCTTATGTGCAATGGGTATGATGCTATGGCACTTGCTCACGAGCTCTTTGCTCTCTTTTTGCTTAAAAGCTTTTCTCCTTTTTTTCTCTATGGCCACTTTTGTACAATGCACAACCAAGATAGCAATTGTGTATATCGGGAACAAACTTGAGGCACAATGGATGATATGATACCAATATGATATGGTATGTATGCAATGGAAGGTATGGACCACTAATGTGCACAAATACGTTGCGGCAATACTCAAATGGCTAGTCTCGATAGGTAAGTGGCATAAAATGGGCTAGGGGTTAACAATGCGATTGCAAGGTGAATATACAAAAGGTGTAAATCGAGGTTACCGTCGCTGCGATGATGAGTGGCGGTGTTCTTGGTGTAGATACCAAGATGATGGAGACTACGTCCTAAGTGGCGAAACACCTTAGGAAGCGGAAAACCCTAAACTCAAAATCTCAAATGACAAATGTCAAATGGTGGTAGCGGCGGTGGTGGTGTTGCGCTAGGCAATGCGGAAGTGGAATGATGGGCTATACAGTCGGAGTTGAAGTTGCCGTCCCTAAGTGGCAGAAACACCTTAGGAGACACAAGCCACAACTCAAACAAGCTCAAACAAAATTGGGTTAGGTTTGGTTGGTGGAAGTGTATGATGGGCAGGTTATGCGGAAGTGGTGGTAGTGGTTGATGAAGAAGCAATTGTCCCTAAGTGGCGAAACACCTTAGGAGACTCTAATCACAACTCAAACAACCATATATGCAATGTGGAACAAAATGGGTTGGGTTGCGGAAGTCGGTGGTGGTGTCCGGATGATATGGTGGAGGCC